>BGPT01000360.1:235075-334027 GCA_003297045.1 Symbiodinium sp. clade C Y103 | reverse complement strand
ACATGTACATGAACTCATAGGCAAGCCTATTGCCCAAATCAATCTCAGATGGACAAGCCTATTGCCCCATTCATTCATTTCCTTGTGAGCCAAAAGAGGTTCGATTCAGTTAGACATTTCAAAAGCCTGGAATCCCAGGATCACGACCGGACTTTGACAGAAACTCGGCCGAGTACACACTTGAACATTCAGCAGGATANCGTTGCGTCAGGTAGGTATGATGAGCCTGACGCCCCTGCATTAGAAATGAGCTGTAGTTTAAACTCTTTGGCACAGAGCTGGACACACACACACACACACACACCGAAAACTAACAAATTTAACATAGAAACCACTGATGCAGGTCATTATCTGTCATTGTCAATGGGAACATCGAAGATCATTTGAACCAACCTTTTGGGCTTCTGTCATATTTTTTTCAGGAGTGTCAGTGTACGTATCCCCGGTGCTCAAGCCCCATTTTCCCAGCTTGAAAAACCACCAAGCCGACTTGAAATGACCAGCCAGTCACAGAACAAAAGAACGCACCAGGGAGGAAATCTACGGGCACCATCTGTCGCACTTTGGCGACTTTGGAATCCTTGGACATCTCGGTCTCATCGTCAGGAGCGTCGAACTCCACATAAACAGTTGAAGGACCCTCATCTGTAGGCAAACCTCTGGAATGTACCTGATCCCACCTTGGAATATCACAAGTTTTCTTTCACAATTTCATGGAAGCATTATGTGTTGTGGCGTGGCATTTTTTTGTGCTGCATTGTTCTTGTGATGGGGCACGAGTATCGACAGAAAAAATTAAAAGATATTGAAGTTTCACGCAGTTTCAGGATCCCAATTTTCCTTGTTTCATCGTTTTGAGAAAAAATGCACAGTAGCAATCCAACCTGGCAAAATCCACTGTTTCAAGATTACTTAAATGACATATTTCACCCCACCAAAGGAGAAAGAAAAGGGTGACTGTCCATCTCCATCGTTGGTGTCCCAGCCGCTGGTCGTCAGGATTTTCCACGATTCTGACCCCGCTGACCACGGACTGGCTTCGCCGCCACTTGTTCCGCGGCCCACCGGTGGGTTCGGAAAAGTTGGCCACCTGAGAAAGGGGCCCAAATGAGCGCAAATGAAAAGGGCCTATTCCCTTCCCCTATCTACAGCTTTAATCGCTCATAACTTAAAATGTTGAAAGCACCTGCAAAAGAGTGATACATGATCTTGAAGCTAATCATCCATTAAAATCTTTATTGATTTTTATGTGGATGTTACTGTGTCCCCCAGGACGTCGGAATCATCTTGGTGATATAACTTCCTGTCAGAATTCCACCAGCCTGCCATGCTTCACCATAGGGACGAAGCCATACGTGGCTGCGAACCTTCTGACCAGCATAGAGGCTGTGGATCAGATTCTCCTGGCAAGAAAAGGATGCTTGGAACGCCACCACAACTGACACTAGGGTCTTCTTCACAGCAAGCCTAGCGATGATACATATATCTATAATATGCATATGTACCATATATATGATGTCCGTATACACACACATATATATATATATATCTATATATATATACATTTGCATACATACTGCATATAAAAACCGGTGAATCTGTATGCTACGAGGATGGCCATCTGATGGATGGCTCCTGGTACTCCCTGCAATCCACCAAGGTGATGGCCATCTGATCATCATCCTGCAGCTTTTCGCCGACGCCAGCGGCCAAGATCACCAGTTGTGCCAAGATGAGGATCACAAGGCAGAAGGCTCCTGCTTCGGGGTGAGAAATTCTCCAAATTACCCTCTGGTGAACTAGCATAGCTATTGAAAATGGCCATTTATAGTGGATTTTCCCATCAAAAATTGTGATTTTCCATAGTTATGTTCGTTTACCAGAGGGTATGGAGATGTTCTCTGCGAATCATCTCTTCTTTTTCTGTGGGGGATGGAATATGATGGAATAAACAGAGAGGATCAAACGAAGGCCACAGGGACTTCATACATTTCTGATGGCCGCGGATTCTGGTGCCCAAACAGCGAAATTGACATTCCACCATTTTGGAATGATTGAAACGTCGTGAACGGTAGAGATAGCTTTCCATATTTATATAGGTGAAACCAAAGTGTGTGTTTGGCTTCGCGTCTGCGTGCTGTTCGAAAATAGCAGTCTTAAATACAAGTCTATATTTTCTCCATCTAAAAAGCATTTAAAATGACGGTGAAGTACTGTTTGGTCCTCTAAGATCATTCTTGAGAATCCAGTTTTCAGCTTCCATTATATCCCCACTATACCATCATAATTTTGTTGGTGCAACATAATTTTGCTGGTTGAACCATGGTTGGACCATCATTTTTGTTGCATCTGTTTAGATCACCATTTTCCGTCCCAGGCGGTCCCAAGAGACAGGGGATGCCGCTGCCATTGTGACGCCCACAGGAGCCCAAGAGGAGGAGCTGCGCTTCAACGTCGAACAGACCCCCCGTGGCTCCCAGGGAGATCTCGTTGATGCACCTGGGTCATGTCGGGGATGGGTCTATACATGGGGTGGTGATCAGCAGTTTTTTCTTCACGTTTTCACTTAATAGCATTTATAGGAAGTTGGATGGATATTACTTGCCAAATTCTAGGGGATGAAAGCTATAAAAAGCTATAAAAAGCTATTACAAGTTCACTAGTGGTGAATGTTTGTGAGTGATTTGACCCCTGAAAAAGCTGGGATCAAGGGATCTCTCCCAGTGATCCCAACCTCTGGCAAACTTGAGCTGGACAAACAGCAAAACTTGGAGGTGCAGTTGGGATTGTAAATGATTAAAGAATTATGAATGGGTCGGTATAACCATGGATCGAACCACTGCAATAAATTGGATTAACTTGGGGTATGAGCCATCTAACTATGTCGATATACCCACTGATTGACTGGATATGCACCCCCAAGTAAGCCGTCGGAAAAAAAAAAACTGGGCCAGACTGGGACAGTGCCGCAGAACAAACGAACCATGAATCGTTGAGTTACATAATATAGCAACATCTGTGCATTGTTCAACCCCCCGAATGGCTAAACTATGCTACACTGGTGGGTTTGGTTGGCGCTAATTCCAGGACTCTCTTCTAAAGGGATAATCACCACATTGGTGTATATCGTCCTGAATGTCGGGCTTGCTAAAGGTTGAAATCACATTTTCCAGTGAACATCTTCCTGGTTAACCCCAAAAACATGAAACAATGCCAATGCAATCTTGGGGATACACGCCCAGGTGCAAATAAATCGCGCATCATTTCGCAAAGAGATTCTTTCAAGACCACCAGCCAACACCAATCAGCCAATGCAAATCTGCAAATAACATGGTACTTTCACCTGGTTCAACATCACTATTGTGGTTTATCTATTGTAAATCCGTTGCGGTTGCCAAAAACCTATGCAGAAGATTGGAACTTACAGTGATTGAACCTGAAATCTCAAGTTTCGCTTGACTTTGCTGGTTTCATCCAGAAAAAGGTATCATCGATTTAATGGCATGGACATAATCAAGGCAGTCTTTGAATCAATCAACCAGCAAAGATCCATCAGATCATCATCAGATCATCAAATTGTTCCATTACCATGGCCAGTTTTGAGGTGATAGCCATGAAAACCCAAATCAATTGAACCTCAGAATCTTTCCTCAGTTCGAGCCGGGCACCCCCAACAGGAGCTGGAAGCATTGAAGAGCAAGACAGCACCCAAAGCTGCCAGAGACAACAGGTATCCCCTCTGTCGCACCTGTGGAGTAGAGCGTTCAGTGACATTTCCGAAGTTCGCGTGAAGAACTTCTGAGTCCTCAAAGGGGTCAACAATGGCCAACAAATCAGCCTCCGGTGGTTGCATAGTTACGGCATAGTTCTTTCTTCTTTTGAGGTCACTAGTCAGCATTAATGTATCAACATGATTCTTGAGGTCAGCCATTCTTTGTCCATCGAAACCTAGAGGCCATTATAGAAGTAAAGAGCAACCTGGTATTCTGTTGAATTTGTGGCATATCCAGCCACAACCAGACCAAAAAAAAGAAGAGAAATGGAGGAGGTGCTTTTTGTTCTCTCTCTCTC
Organism: Symbiodinium sp. clade C Y103; assembly: GCA_003297045.1. NCBI lineage: Eukaryota > Dinophyceae > Suessiales > Symbiodiniaceae > Cladocopium > Cladocopium sp. clade C. The sequence continues at coordinate 329,956 of BGPT01000360.1, read as the reverse complement.
TCTCTCTCTCGCTCTCTCCATTGCTATCAGGTCATCATGGTCACCCCTATTGATCATATCGTTGATCATATTGTCTTTTGGCTCTGATTTTTCTTACACGATTCATCATACTGTTCGACCAGGGCCCTCCGTAACAACCCTATCTAAGACATATGATTGTCAATTGGGATCCTCAGATGATCCCATTTTTACCATGTAACTTCATCGAACAAAAACACAAATCCCATCCCGCAATGAAAGCATGCATTGAAAAACATGATTGCAAAATATAATCGCCAAACATTTACAAAAACAACCAAAAACCACAGGCAAGAGTGACCTGTTCACATCTGTTCAGCATCCAAAATCAACAAAAAATGTTTGAAATCACCCCACCATGTCCCACCATTTGCCACGATTTCCCCCTCCTCTCCCCACATCTTCGGTTGCTCCAGCGGCAAATAGCGCCGCACCTTGCGCAGCTCCATGAGTTCCTTCCCGAAGACGCGGCTCAGCACCGGGTGCCGCGTCTTGGGCACCACGAAGCCACGATCCCCCCGGGGTCCTAGGAGCTGTCGCAGCTCCCCGGCCGAGACCTCCAGGCTGATCCGCCACTGGGCTCGGGAACTGAGGAAAATGGAGAAGAACAAGAGGAGAATCGTGAGGAGCTGACCTGACACCTGGCAGGGAAACTTTGGGATGGTTGTGGGTTGTTCCAAGAAAGAGATCGAATTGATTGGAAACTCTGGCAGTTCTGGTGCTTTTTGTCCTTTTCTGGGAGTTCGTTGGAGTCTTAGATCTGGTGATGGTTCAAAAAAATGTAAAACAAAATCTCAGTTTAGCACTTACTTGACCTAGAAAGGACGGGTCTCAACAACCAATTGGTTTCTGGTTTTGGCCAACTGATTCTGGTGGATAGAACCAGTTTCAACTCCTGCGAACCTCCACAGCTCCGTATGTCACATTAGCCTCGATCTGCAAGGTTTGCTCCTCAATCGATGGGCATTGAAAGGATACAGAACCTTGATACAGCTGAACGCTGGAAACTGCATGAAGAAGCAGTTCCAATAAAGCGATTAGTAGCCAAAACATCGACCTGGCTGGGGCTGGCGGTCAATGTCTAGGAAGCCACTTGGGATCGGCTGCTAAGTGACAGTCAATAACTAGTCAAGTCGGACAATCTTTCCGGAAAACCACAGAAATAATCATTGAAACCCCGCAAAACCAGCCGATAAAAGAATCAAAAGTTGAGGATAAACTTAGCTATGTCATTCTATTCCGATTACTTTGAGATGTATTCTGACAGAACAATCCATGTGCGCTTTCCAAAACCATATTCCCACAAGCCTGTAAGAATCAGCAAAAATACCCTACCCAACATATTATATTCCAAAACCACCACAAAATCAACCCAGGCACAGTTTGTGAATGGCCGCCATGTGCAAAGGCAACATCTTGGACTGTTTCTGTAGCAACTTCTCGAGCCAATCGAACAAGTTGCCTCGTTGCTCCCCCGTCCAGGCTTGAATGCGACGCCACAACCAGCCGCCACTCCGTTGGTTCGTCAACTCCTGGCGTTTTTCGAAGGGCAAGGCCTGGAGGTTCCAGCAGAATGAACATAACTTTGATCTTCATCATCCAATATGGGATCTTGACAAAAACACCCCAGAACTCCAACCAACAAAAACATTTCAAACACATTGAAAAAATGGTATTGTAATCAAACGCAAACAAGAACAATAAAATGACAAGTATTGGTGCTCTAGACTTGCCCAAACCAATCAAACCGGAGAGATGAGAAAATCGTGAAAACATACATAATTAATTGATAAGGTAGCAAAAAGTTGACTCGTGATCTGGTTAGGTCTGATTCTTTTGTAAAACATTGTAACACATACATGCCCCTTTTTGTTGAACTGGCTGAGAAGCGTGATGTTAAACCTGCCTTTGTTGGACCACGTGCCGCCTTGCTTATACAACTCCCCATAAATTGTTGGTGACATAGTTTCTTGTCTGGATCAATTTAGCCAATTGTTTTTTCCTGTTTATGTTTCATTTTTACGATTTGCGAAGTAAAAAAACAATCTTTATACTTTATTGGTATAAAAATGGTTATATACCCTCTGGTAAACAAACATCTAGCTATTAAAAATTGCGATTTTCCATAATTATGTTAGTTTACCAGAGGTTCAAAGTGAACATCGGTGAAATCCACGGACGCACCTCCAGCTCTGCCAGGTCCCCAGTGAAGTCCACCCGCCAGGTGACACGGAGAAACATGCCGCAGTTGCAATGCGACGGCAGCACAGTGAGGGACCTGGGGTGGAAAAACAGAGGATTTATATGAATTTCTCATGATAATAAATAAATAAATAAATACATATACAAATACATATATAAGTTCATATTTACATGTGTAGATAGATATAGATAAGTTGGACTAGTCACTAAGGATTTATACAAAGTGACTGGGGTTCCCAAGACGGCTAAGTTGGTTTAGAACGCCCGATCGAAATGAAGATATATCTAGCATAAAGCCCCTGCAGTCAACTTATCAACTATAAACCAACTTAGCTATCTTGGGGGCACCGCATTGTATGGATTTATATAAGTTATCATGATCTATAGTTGGATCGGGTTTCTAAGGATGGGGAAACCAAATCATTTGGCAGGGTTCAACAATACCATCATATTATATCATATGACCCTCTGGTAAACTAACATGACTATGGAAAAATTACCCTGTTTGATGGGAAAATCAACTATAAATGGCAATTTTCAATAGCTTTTTGTATGTTTACTAGAGGGTAATACTGATGGAACATCAAAAGAATATCAAAGAATTCTAATTGGGATCACTTCCGGGGATGGGACGGACGGGATCCCAAATGGAGGAGCGGGAAGCCGGGGAATTTTGTTCAGACCGCGATCGCAACTGGGTCGCAAATTCCAAGTGACTGAAGCAACATTCCAAACAGCAGTGACCATGCATAGATGCGAACTTCAGTGTCTCCGCAATTCATGTAGCAGAAACCCAACCTTGGTATTTGCATGCACTTTGCGTGCCTATGGCAGCCATTCAACGTTGATCTGGACACATTTATGTTGTAGAGTTTCTGATGCACAGGTCTGCATTCATTAACGCCTTCGAATTAGCTACTACTGTGTGTCCTGGCTGTATAACAATGTCCCACCATGGAACATGGTCAAAACATGGCAGGCTTATCGTCATCATGTCATTCCCATATTCCCTTCAATATGTTTCATTCTTATATTGGTCCGTATTGGTCATACTAAACCCCAATTGACAATTGATAGGGGTATGATCATCTACGGTGTAGATACATTATCCAACTTTTGACCACAGAGCCACAGGTTTGACCAACAAGCAGCAAATGTGTATTCACATCCGCATGGCCTTGCAGGGCCTTGCACTGCTTTGGTGCATAGGCCTGTTCCTCTGTAAAGGAAACACAAGCACCGGGGTCACGCAAGGACCAAAGACTGATGATGGCAGCAAGGAGCGCGCTCAACAATGACATGAACCTGGATTTTGAAAAAATTGAGCTGCCTGTGGTCCAAGAATAAAGGAAGCGTAGTAGAACAACAAATCATGGTTTACCACTCCAAAGTATGTTTAAAAAAAAACAACTACTTGACCAAAATGGGCCAACTTTGGAAACATGGAAAAGCACGATTCAAACCGTTTACTGTACAAAGGATGGTAGTCAGCTTCCTTGTTTGTACTCCCTGGAATAAAGGATAAAAGGGTATCAAAGTATCTTTAATCTATAATATCCATGATTTGAACAAACAAAAACAAATAAACAGCTTTTTGATCTCCAAGCAGGTCGCTGCATCCATGGCTTCAACAGCCTCTCCTCCGGATGGCTCGAGGCCGACGGGCTCATCCGCATCGCCGGGCTCGGCGACGCCGCAGTGCTCCTGGCGCCGACGCCGTGGTGGCCGTGACCGTAGACGCTGGGCGCCACGCCGGAGCCCGAGAGGCTGAGACATCGGTCTCCCGGGAAGCAGGGGAGCATGCTGAAGCAGCCCAGCCATCACAGGGGCGAGATTTGGGGACTTTGAGGTGCTAGACATATGCTAGACATAGATACCTGGGTGGTGGGTGAGGTGACTATTCAAAAAATCTCCGGGGTGTTGATATTGATGAAATATTAGATGAAGTTACTGATGGTTTTGGGGTGATGTTTCATGCTGATGTAGTCTCGGGAATGCGGTGCTCCTGAGGTGAAGGTAACTAATTCTTGAGTTGGCTACAAGACTATACAGACTCCAGACTAAAACTATACAGACTCAGGGATGTGGCCTTCGTTATTGTCAATAAAGTTCACAGCTGCGTGCTGCCGTAGTGAAGCTGAGCTCCATGCTGCTCAAACTAGAGGTCCTTTCTATAGTCCTAAACACATGGTTGGGAAGTTAGGGGAATGAAAAAAGAATACACACATCAGGTCGGGGCTGATCTTTGAATACAATAATCTTGAAGTGATAAGACATGATAAGACAGTGAATGCGAGATGGACATGTTTTTTCCCAGAAGGGCAAGGGTGGACAAAAAAAAGGGAAGATTCTTCAGTTCCAAGTGACAGCTTCTCACTGTGAGCCACTTGGCTGTCCCAAAATGCAGCTGTTTCGAGTGCGCGCCGAATGTGCATTTGGCGAACCCCAGAAATGAGGAAAGGCTCTTTGTCTAAATACGCTTCATAAAAGCCATAGTCAAAGCAACATGTCTGGTTGCAGTGGGTTGATTTGGGAAGATATGCAGGAAACCTCAGTTTTTCCGAGAAAATATTGGAGGGTTCTCTGATGACTTGTGCTGGGTCACGGGGCGGGATGTTGATCGGGATTCCTCTGCATCTGGGGCAATGCACTTCGGCGTGATACACATCTTCACTTTGACAACCAGGATTTCTGAACATTTCAGCAGTTCAGCAACTAAGCTGGGATTATCTATAACTCACTATTCATCATCCTTTGAACCCCAAGGAATCGACACATTGCACCTTTCAATCCAAGACATTAGCTCATAGCTACTTGGGTGAAGAGTTCGTGTCAAACTTTGGGATCCCCCCACTCCATCAGTGTTCTAAACCGACGGCCCGTGATTCCCCTGCACTGCTTGGCTAAGAAGGGGTATTCCAAGTTCATGGACGGTGGTACCGACCTATCCCCAACTCATATTGAACAGGTTATGTAATAACCATCTAATTATATCTCCTGAAGAGATCATCCACTGACATAGCAGCCACATGCTCAAGCCCGAGCTTCTGAATCTCTTTGAGGTTCAAACTCCCAATGGGTCTGATGCCTCCCAAGCAGCACAGCTGCGTCTGCTCCACCACCGCGGCAAGTGGAAGCCATTCCAAGATGCGGAGGAAACGAAGGGCCACCTTTAGGTTGTAGCGCCTCCAAAATCCGCCAGATTGAAACATAGGCTGACTGGAAAATTCCCGGACCTACATTGGCATCGATATATGGGAGAACATATGCGACTGAAAATACAGGAGTTTCCATTGCCACTTTTGGTTGTCAGAAGGTGATTTTTGGTATAGCGTACAATAATATGTTGAAGCATAATTCTCGACACTTTTTGGATAGCGGGTTTTGCACACTTACCAGTGGTTTTCCATGGATTTGGGTGTTGGAATGGATGCACATGGTTGCCCGGCAAACCAAGAAGGTGCCACACAGAACTCATCTTCATCGGACGTTAATCTGTGGATTGGAAAACCTGGCCTACTGGATTCGAGGAACTGTTTTTTAGGCGCTTTTGAGCAGGCAACAACGCAGCAACTTTAGAAAACCTGAGAAGGTGAAGGAAATGCCCAACCAAACCTTATCAGGATGATGTGGATGTGGATGTGTTGGTTGGAAAAGAGCGGCCTTTGAATGCCAAAAGACTGGCAGAAAAATTGCGGATTGTCAGTGTAGTCCGATAGATCCACCATGATCCACCAATACGGCGTAAGCCCATCATCTAGTTGGAAAATATCATTTTAATCATTTCGGCATATTTTGGCAGTTTATGGAATCATTGTGGGTGCTTGAATGTGCTGCTTGAAAGCGGGAGCCCTGAAACAAAAAAAGGCCCACTGAAACCAATTATCAAATGGTAATTTGTTGGGGCCCTCATGACATGTACACCATTCTTCAAGGCGCTTTACCCTACTATACCACCTTACTATATAAGCAGTGGGCAAAGGACATCTATGGAAGGGTCGGTTCGGTACCAATGGCCTTAATACTTGTTGTGTGGTGAATCTGATGGATCCCCTGCCAAGTTGACTGAACTCATCTAAACTCCATGGTTTACCCACGGGGTACTTCGCCGCTTGTCCAGCTCCAGCCCGATGGTTCCTGATGCACTCGGTGCGAAAGTGAGAGCTGTTGCCAAACTCCTGCGCACCACGCAGTAGCCAAATGCGGTCTGGATACCTGACAGATTGTCCAAACCCAGCACCCCACACAAGGGCCGAACCTGAAAGATTGGATCCGCCAAATGTCATACGGAACCATAAGCAACGGGATGTGTAAATTTTCACACATTCCAAAAATTGAAGCTGAAGCAGATATCGATTGGTTATGGCATCCTGGCATCCTCACCTATCAATGGTTCAAACCCAGTTGCTTGATCTTGAGCAGCAGCAGAAGGATCAACACCTCACTGCCCCATGCCATGCCAAATGGCAGCTAGGAGAGGGTGACGCCAGTGATGCCCCTCTGGTGGACCATTTCATGGCTGAAAAATGTTAGAGAGATGCTCTGATGCTCTGAGATGTTTTAAGCAACATGTTATTTGAAAGTTGTTTGAGAGGATTCCAAATTATTTGGCAATCTGTGATAGTCTCTCCAACCCAAAAGTCAAGGCCTTCGCCCATTTATCAACGACATTGCATCATGTTGCACACCTACCCCCCCACATTTACACCACCTCAATCACCTCATACCCAACACCATCCAACACCACTTCAACAACTTCCTCCCTCTGATCTTCCTGCCCTTCCTGCCTCCACATCCTCCGCCTTCTCTGCCAGGTAATTCCCCAGGAACAGCAGCCGCGTCCCGGGCTGCGCCGCGACGACGTGGCGAAGGTTCTGCAAGTGGTGCAGGTCGCCCAGGATGGCACCGCAAAGGGTGATGGGACCCTTCAACTCCTAAGGGCTTGGCCAGAGAGGGGTACAAAACAATAAGGAAAAACATGGAAAATAAACAATGTTGGTGGATCCAAATTTAGGGAGTGGAGAAATGTTCTCTCTCTCTCTCTCTCTCGCCATCTTTGGCAGATCAGCAGTCAAAGTAGGGATAAATGTTGGATGTGTCTTTTTTGGGGGGGGCTTATGTTTCTTTCTTCAGTCATATAAGATGGGAAGAAAACATCACCGAATACTTCCAGGGCTCCAACAAGCTAGGCTCTTGCGATAACAGGTCCTCACCCATAGTCAAAATGTCCTGAGTGGGAGTTGGAAGTCAACAAACATCCTGATGATGTGATGTTGCCTGATGATGCCTGATGCCAGCCACTTTCCAGCGCAAATCTTGCACATCATCGCAGAATGATTTTGAGGTTGACTGAACAGCACACCTTTAAACAAAAAACATTTGAACAAATTGGCACATGGAGCTGAATCATGTTGAATCAACCTTGGTGACACTCCCCCACGCCCCCCCCCCAAAAAAAACTAACATCTGATACCATACCCCTGATCCTCACAGCCAAGGTGCTATGAGATCCGAAGACTCCAAGCCCAGGCCAAACGCTCCGGGCGACTGCGATAAGCTTTGGAGGTGCTGATCGACGTTGAGGCATTTGCTCAGCACACAGAGGCCTTTGGGGGAAGCTGGGACTTTGAAAGCTGATTTCAGCATCGTCTCTGTGTCTGTTTCAGGCTTTTTTGGTGAGATTATATATGGTTTCCATATATAATCCACATAATTACTGATTTGGATTGATTTGGGATCATGGTCCCAGGTGGGAAATTAAAAGATCCATATGACCCCATATGCACAGAATTACTGACTTGGGATTATCGTCCCAGGTGGTTGGGAACACAGAAGTTTCTCGCATTTGAGACGAATACGCTTGAGACTACCATCTTTGCTTGCACGCAATGGAAACCATGAAGATTTTCACGGACCTTTGGAACTTTGGGGTCCAAAAAAAAAACGTCCGGCTCGAGGAATGCGAAGGACAAGCCACAAACATCTCCGTGCCAACCCAAGCCGTCGCAGGTCTCATCATCTCCCAAGCTTCCAGTAGCACATGTCAGCCTCAGAAGTCTTCGCAATCTCTGACATGTGAAAAGCGGCCTTCCCGTTCATGAAAAACGTTATTGGCTGCATATGAAAGTAGAGAATATAGAGTCCGATGAGTGAGCCCCTATGAATTTGAAAGGATCTCCCAGTTTCAGACTATTCACCTTCTACTTGGCGGTTTCAACCCATTTCCAGCAGGGATCAAAAGATGCTCAGCTGCCCAGCCCAACACGAGAAATTGCTGTGCCACCATTCTCGGCGCGACTCATCAACATTGGGAATCTTGGACTGGATAGGGGATCATAGGGGCTCATCAAATATAAATGGTACGACCCAACTGATTCGCGAGGATCTCAGGAGGCCCCAGACTCGTGCGGCTGCGGGGCACTTGAAATACTACTGGTGGTCCTCAGGACGTTGACCACAACTACCCATCCCAAATCAGGGGCTGAACAGAACAGGAAGGTAATGAAACATCTCCAAAGCATTTGCCACACAGTAAGACATCACTCCATAATTCTACAAAGCTATGTAGATAGTTAGAGATATTCAGAATACAATCCAAAACACATATTGGTATAATACGGTAAAATGAGTCATATAACCATATATCACGGAATGAAAAAAGTAACAAATAGTTTCTGTGGCTGATGATCTATATTATATCTTATTGTGATGATATTGTGTGCCATATTTCTGCTGCAGTCATCCGCAATCTGTCCTCCTTCCCTGTGTATCGCATGCTTCAGCTCTCTGACGGACGTCTCGGGCTTGACTCGCAGGCTGCAGATGTTTCGGCCCGCAAGGGTGTTCACCACAACGTTGACCTGTCTTGCTACAAGATGCTGCAAGGACTTTGATGCAAACATCTAACTGCTGGTTCTAAGATGTTCCAACGATGGAACACTATGAACACCCAGCATTTAGCCATGAAACCATGATGAAACATGATGAAACATGATGAAACATGATGAAATATGATGAAACATGATGAAACATGATGAAACATGATGAAACATGATGAAACATGATGAAACATGATGAAACATGAAACCTGATGAAACATGATGAAACATGGAAATGGCGGTCCAAACATGTTGTCTCCAACCCTATGCATTCTTTCACGGCTATTGAAGTCAATTGCGATCATTGTCCCAACAAATAGGTGGAGAAGCAAATGGCTTGGGACCACCAGCTGCTGGCTGACCACCCGTCCCAAACCACGCGATGCATCAAGGGGAAACCATCCAGAGCATTCTGGATATCCAAATTAGTCCAAATATGTCCAAATTATATCCGGGCAGTTCAAAGTAAACAATATACCCATCAAAACACATTTCACACACCCCATCAGCCATCAAAAAATGAATTTAGCTCTAAAACTCAAGTCGTCTCCTGTGGCCACCCACGGCTTCGAGCAGTGTTCGCCTCCTCACGACCATGGGTTGCATTATAATCTTCGCCATGGCTGGCATGGATGGCATTGGCGCCACAACCCATGGCGATTCGGAAACGCCACCTTTGATGAAACATCCTGGAGCTATATGGGGTGACCATGATCAACCTCTGGTTATAACTAGATTTATTTGATATCTGATTATCTGGTTATTTAGCTATCAACCAAATGGCCATGTTCTATCTGGGGTAGCCTCATATAGCTATTGAAAATGGCAATTTCTAGTTGATTTGCCTATGACAACTTGTGATGTTTTATGTTAGTTTGCCAGAGGGTACCCAGCTGAAGTGGCTGAAAATCAATCCATTAAACCAGCCATCACACCCATTCCCTGAGCCGCCAAATGACCAGAACCACCTGGCGCAGCCTGGTCCGAGCTAAGTTGAGCCTTCAACAGCTGCAGTGAAGGGTGACATTGTGGGTCCCTGGCGAAGTAGCTACCCTCTGGTGAACTAACATAGCTATTGAAAATTGCCATTTATAGTGGATTTTCCCATTAAAAATTGTGATTTTCTATAGCTATGTTAGTTTACCAGAGGGTAGCCCTGAAAATGGTGAATGATGATCTTCCAGCAATCCCAGCTGGCAATGGAACCTGATGAAAAATCCCACCCCCAGAGTACATCAGAAGAGGGTCTAAATATCACCTGGAAAAAACCAGGGAAATCAGAAATACTGGAAAATGGTTTCTAGTTTCATGTCTTGGGCTTGGGGATTCATATTTCCTTCACTTCGACAGAAAGATCAAGTGGCTGCTGACAAGTCAGCGATCGCGTAGCTGATTCCATTGCTGCTGGCCAATTCTCCGGACGACTGCTCATGATATTTTCACTTTGTTGCTTCAGCGCTTCAACAACATGCTCCAAAAGCTGCTGCAATTGTTCTTGCGTTCATTCCCACATTTAATTTAATCACAACTATGAAGATTCGGCAACATCAAAAACAGTCCTTGTATTTTTAAGTTGTAGTTCCAGCAAGTCACTGTTTACGAAATGCACATTCTACTAGTATGCCAACTAACATCTGGGCTAGCGGCTAGCCCCCCCCCATCTCCCTCCGAAGTTCCTGCGAAGTTCCTGGTCGCTCTGCTAAGCCTTGAAGCGGTGCTGCTCCTCCGCGCTCTTCAGCGTGGTTTTGTCATATTTATCATGTTATATCATGTTCTATCCATTTATGTATTACTTCACATAGAACTTTAAATAGCCATATGGTGATATACCCCTCTGGGATTTAAGATACATTACATAGTTCTAGAAAACGAGCCCATTTTCTATTTATAGCATTTCAATGCATTTTAAAAAAATACTTCAAATTTCTGGAGAGTAGGGCCACCATATTCAAACAGACCCACTCCTTGAATCTAGTGGGCCGAACTCATGCCCTCTGTTGACCGTGTATCCCGTCCCCATAACAAGAAACACCCCCCACATCTGTGGGACCATGGGAGGGGGGGGTTGGATATTTTTGTTGGATGGGATTTGAACAAATGGGGAATTGTGATGAATTGCTTGATTTGATGTATTTGAAGAGATACGACTGATTTCAATAGCAGTGATAATAATGATAATACCTATTTTCGGAATCATCGAAAACATGGACTCTTGTGACTTGTGAGGGACAAGAGCACTGGTAAAAATAATCATGGAAAATCAATATTCATTATTGATAAGATGAATCAAAATGGAGACGTTCTAGCCTTGGATGTTTGTGTACCGGAGGGCATGTGAAGCCACCACCTGACTCAGCTCGAACAAACTGAATAAATTTCCACGGATCTGTAGAAATCTCAAGCTCTTGACCAAAAAATGACGATGTCTGGCGATTCAACTCGCCATTGCTATCCAACTTGGCCTCTGGCAATTTCAAAATCAGGAAATCGCCAACGCTAGTATACATGTATGTACTTCATATATACATAATATATACATATGATATACATATTATATAGATATTAAATACATATATACATATATACAGTCACTAACTGGTGACTAAATCCTGCCCACCGTTGCTAGAGTCCAGAGTCCACCAAATTTCACAATTTGACTTGATGGCTTTTTAGACATCTACGTAGGACAATTAGGGATTTACAATTTGGTTTACCGGGAACATCCATTTCCAGCTGGAAGGCCGCTGTGGCCGCTTGGCCAAGGCACTGGCATGCTCAGTCGCAAGTCAGACACATCGGTTTTTCAGCTCTCTTCATACCAATCCAGTGCCTGGGTTCTCAAAGTGGCACCCTGTAAGCATTCTGAGCAACTGCATCAGGGAGGAACAAATTGGTTGAAAGTGTTCATAAGGTTGATTCTGTTGGGTATAATGATTCTATGTTTGGATGGATGATACACTGAGAACTGCGGGGCAGCACTTTATTGGAGGTCACGGTCACAGGGATATGGGCGCTGAAAATGCCACCGAAATGGAGGATGGAGAGAGCGCCCAAACTTGGCCTCCCAATAGCATTTCTGAAGCAAAACGACTCCAACGAAAAGCGAACAAGCAGCCTGAGAATGCCTGAGAAGGGTCCCAACCCAACCCAACCCAACTTTACAAAAGTGCCACCGTAATCAAGCTACATGTGTGTGTGCGATTCGGCTAAGGTCTCCTTACACCAGAATCACCAAGGAACTGTTCAACACTGCACCTGCACCGAAAGTCTATAATTAATCTACCATGTCATTCGGGGCTAGTCTGGCTATGTCTGGCTTCTTGGGCATGTGCCATAAAAAAAGTTTATGGCATCTTTTGGCCCACCATGCTATTGAATGGCCCCGCATGGCCCCGCACTAGAACATATTCCATTGCACCCGACACAAAGCCGCAAGTAGGGTTGGGATGACAGGGAAATTACACTGGGTTCTCTGCGTTCCATGTCAAAATTTCCGCAGCGAACCCCCTGGCAATCTAACATGATTGGGAAAAAATCATCAAATAACGAATTTCTTACGATAAAAATCCGTGGATTTTCCATTGCCATGCTTCCCAAAGCGTCCATCTTTTCAGCCCGTCTGACCATGCGCAACACCGTGCCAGGGCCATCCATTTTTTCCATCCGCGGACGTGGTAGCGCGGCGCAGTTCAATTCACTCAGGACAGGAAACACCTGGCAGCTTGGCTAGCCTCCACTAGCCCAATCGCAGCATGACAAATTCAGGATGGGATCAACTTAATGATGTCTACTGATCTGTGGAATCTATTGTAAGTTTATGTCTGTTTTTGCATGCATCCACTGCAGTAAAATCGGGTAAAATCTGACAGAAATGCGGATTGGCCCTCCAGCATCCTTCCACTGTTTTCCCAGCGAATTTTGAACAGCCGAGGAGCATCGGCACACAGAGGCAATCAACATTCTCCCATGAATTGCCTCAGTATTGGGAGAATCCGACATCAGCCAGCTGAGAGTGGCTGATGGAGTCATACTTAGCAGCTGAACAATCGATCTTGTACCTTTGGGCTGTTGGTTGAGACAGTGGCCCATATACATTGGGATTCTTGAAGAACAGTCCAAAGATTCCGAGGATTTAAACCACTGACTGCATATTCAAAGCCAAGTTGCCAAATAAATCAAAGCACGAAAGGTGCTGGCAATCCCTTCTGAATCTTATTGTGCAGCTTCCTCCTCGCGAACAGCATAGATTAGATATGTAGTTACAAACCCTGTTCCAACGCAACATGAGGCTGTGATGATCAAGGGAAAATCCGTCCGGATTAGCTGACAACCAGGGTACCCGAATGTAATAACTAGAACTTGGCATAAACAGATCCCACAGAAATCAGAAACGGAGACTCGAATTAGCCAGGTGCAGAAAATCCTGGCGATGGAAAAATATATGTCATGTGGTAAGCCCAATGGTATATTCCAACGGGTGGTTCAAACCACCCATTTATGATCTTTTATGGTCATTTGGGGGTTAGTTGTTTGGTTTACCACATGAAATCTGTAAAGCCTTACTTTCGTTCATTTCATTCAATTTCCACGCCTTGTAGGGTTAGATTGCAGGAGTGCATCTATGTGACAATGTCGCAAAAACGTCCAAATTTCAACAAACAACCTCCGAACCATCATCATCTATCATCTCCACGATTGCTAAATTAAAACATTCAATTCCACCCCAAATTTAAACTACTTTCTTCGGGTGACCCCCACAAATTGAGATTCTATCTGGCAAATCTGCCGACCTGTTATTTGACATTTTATTTGACATTCTATCTGGCATAGATTCTGGCATTCTGCCATTTATTCCGACATTGTATCTGACATTTTATCTGGCAATCTATCTGAAATTGATTCTGACATTTTGCCTGACACACACACACATATATATATATAAATATTATTTATATATATATATATGTTAAATTATATATATTGTATTATATATATATATATTAAATGTATTATATAAATTATATATTATATAAATTACATTTTATGTATATTATATATTTATATATATAATATATAATATATAATATATATTATATATTATATATTNTTAAATATTAAATATTATATATATTAAATGTATTATATATATGAAATGTATTATATATATTATATATATTATATATATTATATATATTATATATATTATATATATTATATATTTTATATATTATATATATATTATATTATATTTTATATATTATATATAAATATTATATATTATATATATTATTAATATATTATATATATATACATTATATTTATGTTATATATATATATATTATATCTTATATATTATATATATATTATACATAAATATATTATATATATATACAATATATATATATATAGCATATTATTATATATATATACACTTGACCTCTTCTCTGGCATATTTTTCAGAGGTTTTCCCCATGTTTTCGACATTTTTCGACCCTGTCCTCCTCATCAAAGCCCATGTGTCCCATGAACACTGCAGGGCCATTGAATGGTCCAGCTCCTCCACGCCCCTCGCCTCAAGGGAAGTTCGGTGGCCATGGGGCCATGGGACCCTCCAATGCGTCCCAATTTTCGAAGGGAAAATCAATGGCTGGACACTATATATATATATACGTATATGTGTGTGTATGTGTGTGATTATGTGTATATGTGTTATATATATATATATATGCACAATCAACACTGAGTCAAGAAGTGCCAGCAGCTGTGGCAACTGGGAAAATGCAAATTGAACTAGATTATCTAGATTGAGATTGCGGATCAATGGATATATTGTTCCAAAATGAGGATCAACATGGATCAACTAGATGGCGGGTAGTTGCTATAATCATACATAGTGGTTGTGGCGAACATGGTGTTCAACCACTGGATGGAATGGGAAACCCCTGATTTGTTTGGATCCGTGTTCTGGCTTGGGAAAAGAACGTTTCTCTTTTTCCTGGGTTGGCTATGAAACAGAACATTAATGCGGCGTGAAGCGATCCTCAACACATATTCTCATAAGGAGAGGTTTTCGAGACGTCCTGCGACTGTCCACAATCAAAACACATAGCAGAATGAAAAGAATAGTCATCCTCCTCTCATATATTTTCACGACTTAGAAGTACACAATTACATTCTGGTACACATGTCCATCTGTTTCTATTACGTAGTTCAAAATGTAGAAAAGCACATCTTGGTCTAAAAGGAGTATACCGTCTGGTAATCAAACGTGGCAATGGAAAATCCACCATTTATAAGGGATTTTCCCATAAAAACCTCCATTTATAAGGGATTTCCCAGCTTTCCACGTTTGATGACACCGTAGGGTAATGATAACTGGGGCTACGCCCAGTGGCGAACAATGTTGCCGTCTCCGAGGCGAGGCATCTGGCCAGCTAAGGGTTGAAAAACAACCATTCTATGTGGGTAAAACAATAATAAACCACCTATATTTTGATGGTTTATACCACCTATTTATGGTGATTTTGGGGATGGTTTATTATTGTTTTACCAACATTACACATACTGTGCAGATGTATAATATGCATATTAATGCTAATATATATAGTTGTACTTATGCGTATATATATATATATATGAATATATACATACTAATATAGATAGCTAATTACATCTAATTACATGCATCAAATTACGCATCTAGATATGTGATGTAAGTGCAGGTGCATATATATATATATACATATGCACATACACAGTTTGTTTACAGCAATTGGACATATATCAAATGGTATTTACACAGGGCTGCCTATGGTTCATAGTGAATAATAAGGTAAACCCAACAACTCTACCAATTGGCAGTGGTCATAAGAAATATACCTACTATATCCTACTATTTATTGGTTTTACTGTACCTCATTAACCGATTCAAACACCCTTGCAACTAAAATACAGCTCATCAACTTGAGAAAAACTTTAGATGCCCCCCACCCCCAGGTTCCAAATGTTCTTGTGATTCGGGGGAATCCACTCAGGGTTTTTTTCATGCTCGTACAGTATGTCTTGCAGTGACTACACCACACAAATTCGGATTCTTGACTTGGAATATCTTGGAATGCCAGCCCATGCGGAATGTCTGTGGGATGTCCTTTGCCAATTCTTCGCTTGCAGGGTTGGATGTTTCTAAGTGTCTCAACCCATCAACCCATGACAATACCCTGGTGAAGGGATGTGAAAAGCACGGGTATTCCAGGCAGCCTCGCAAAGCATCTTGGATCATGTGTCCAGAGTCTTTATGTCTTTAAAGGTCAAACATTCGGAGAAACTATGAGAAACTTAAATTCTATACTTGACTCCCTCTGCATGACAACACACAGTCATGGACACCCAAAACAAAACATGGCTAAGCTTAGAGCCCTCGCCATCAAAAGAGCTGGAAATCATGTTTTTTTCACGGTGGTTTACCCACAAAAATGATGAAACATCGTCAGAAATCCGGTTTTCACCCAGGGATTCCCAAGGGATCCCCCCATTGGGCACGTGCAAGGCATTGCGGTTCACGAATTCGTAGACGTCATCAGAGGGCTCACCACGGAGCCTCGTTTGCTCCGCATTTTCTCCATGGAATCCACAGCACTTCGGGGTGAGCCAATGGGTGAAATATCACATAAGATCTACCCTCTGGTGAACTAACATAACTATGTAAAATCACAATTTTTTAATGGGTAAATCAACTATAAATGGTCCATTTTCAATAGCTATGTTAGATTACCAGAGGGTAGATATTGGAAATTGGAAGCTTAAATGGTGTATATTTTGCGTGTCTATGTATATAAAGTATATGATGATGAGTATTACAATACGTGTTTATATCCGACTTACATAGATTTGATTAGATTTAACTAGTTGATGGTATGAGCCATTGAGGGTAAAGGGTATCCAAAAGAAATCATCCTCTTTTCGATGTTCTAGTTGGTTTTTACTCATTACCCTCTGGTAAAGTAACAAAACCATGGAAAATCACAATTTTTAATGGGAAAATCAACTATGAATAGCAATTTTCAATAGCCACGTTAAATTACCAGAGGGTATTTGGCAACTTGAGCATCCTGGTGTCATGACCTTTGGCTTGTAAATCCCACCGCCTTCGGACCAGCAACACTTCAGCCCGGCGCAGCGGGCTGTTTTTCTTGAAGCGATCGGGATGCGATGGAAAAACGTGCTGCTTGGCCAGCCCGAGCTGTTTGGCTGAGCCAAGATGAGCCATCTTAAACTAATTGCCTGGTGGTTGAGCGACCCCCCCGCAACATATTTTATTCGTCAGTTGGGATCAGCATCCAACATATATGGTTGACACGTGATAGAATCAAATATTTTAAACCACCAGCCAGCTAACTTTGAGCCTGTAGCTTCTCATATGCTTTCCTGGCAGCTGCTTGTTCAGCCTCCTGAAGGGGGGATTGCGCACTTCTCACACAGCTATGCCGATTTCGGACTCTGAGATACCTTTTGGTACTCAAACATCACTAGCCGGGAAATCCTCTGTCTATAAATGGAGGTCTTGATGTGAAGATCATCAAACAAAATGGAGATGTTTCCAGCAAATCATATTTGACTAGCGGAGGGCCGTCCAATCCAAACTCACTTGCTAGTTGAATGATGTTGAATGTAATTTATCCCTCTGACACCCTGTCCATCCTGCACCCTATTAAGCTCACAAATCCAATGTATCCAATGGCGGCAAGTGGTCATGTTACCAGTAGCTGTATGCTCAAAAGCGTCAAGAAGAATGGAGTCGTAAGTCACATCTCACCCCCAAACAAAGGGCAGCCCCCCCACTTTTCCAATTGATAAATTTCAGAAAAGGCTGGAGATTCTCAGTCGTTTTCCCAACCCGATGAGAAGGCAATCAACCCCTGGTCGCATGTTCTGCTTTGACCCTTGGAATTTGATGTTCAAGCTTCAAATACTGCCATGATCAAAGCGGGATCATCTGCAAACAATTGGGTCCAAAACATAGAAACCAGGATTTGGAAATGGCATTCCCCCCAAAACATGGCCAAGGATTATCCCATGAACCAACCATTCACCATGATTGAGCCAGCAGTTCAAAAGCCTCAGAGCTTGCTGTAGTCAATGATTCATCTGAGATGCCCTATCTACAAAGAAGCAATCAGCTGGGTATCTGTCATTATTCTTCTCTTGAGTATCACAAAAAGATATATAGGAACATGTCACCAGTCCGAATATAATCTCTTCCCCCTAATCATAAATACCACCCAAACGAAACCACCATGGAAGGTATTGGATCATGAATTGGGTTCCATTTTGGCCATCTGTGAAAGGCTACCCCTCACCTCAACCCAGCGGGGTCCTTCTTGTTCAGACATGGCTCTGAAGATTCACACAGGTCTCCAGCACGCAAATGGACCACCACACGGGCAACCCATCCGCCATCCGTTTCCTGAAATCAAGCCATGGCATGGATCTTTGCACAACGACAAAAGGGGATATATCTGACGAATCTGGGGGATATGCATGGG
Organism: Symbiodinium sp. clade C Y103; assembly: GCA_003297045.1. Taxonomy (NCBI): domain Eukaryota; class Dinophyceae; order Suessiales; family Symbiodiniaceae; genus Cladocopium; species Cladocopium sp. clade C. The sequence continues at coordinate 311,316 of BGPT01000360.1, read as the reverse complement.
GATGTCACCACCCGAATTGCGCAATATGTGATATAACATGATATAACATATAACCAGTATACTGTAACCAATACATATACCAATACAATGGATCATGAAACTGATGTGTTTCCCATTATATAAACCATCATCTGTAGCGCGGCCGGCCACAAAGTCAATACAAACTATTACAAACTCTTACGCAGGACTGGAGCTTGGTGGGCTTAGCCACTCTGAGCCATGGATGACAAAGACATGAACATGCCGATTCTGCATTCTGACATGAGATGACATGAGTGTTCTGAACCCAAGGCTGGAAAAAGTGATGTTCAGTCAAGCTTTACAACTACCAAATATCAAAGAAGCGCCTGATAACACTTCTGAAATGTTCTCTGAAAACGCCCGATGGTCATCTCCAACAACAAAAGTCAGTTCCTCGCTGTACATTCTTAGAATTCTCAAAATGGCCAACAAATCAGCTACAACCCCAACACACCCCATCCACCTACCCAGGTCGCCGGGGATCCATAGTGCTTTCATACTTGAGCAAATCTTTGATGGCCATACGTGGGAAGCGCTGTTGAATCATCTGGTTGAGCTTGGTCCTGAGCTCACTTGGTTTAGAACTCGGGTAAACCAATGGTTTGATGATGGTTTGATGCCTGATCTAACCATGGTAACCATGGGGTTCATCAACTTATAACTGGGGCGCATCACCTTGAGGTGACCAGGGTGCTGCAACCAGGAGATGGGGATCTGTACATAGCCACCACTCAAGAACGGCGTCCACCACCCTTCCAGCGTGATCCCCCCTTTTAAATGGCCACGAGTTCGCTATAGTGCCCCAGGTTTCCACGGTTACCATCCCTCCTCAGCTCCGGTTGGCCAAGCATCTTAAAGTCCCCAGCCATTCCGCTTTGAGTGCTACGTCCAAACTGGCCATTGATACGCAAAGCAGCTGACCGAGGAGTCGCCGGACACGCCTTTTTGGTGAGTTCCAGTTGGATCCTGGGTCGAAACAGGTCAGTTCACCCGAGTACAGGAGCTGGGTACATCAAAGCAGCTGGTGCGAATGGATGTTAATCCCCCAGTATCACTTCGAAAGGTGGTCTCAGAGCTACTGCCTCTGCCATGTTTATGGGTGAAAAATGCCTACTGTATATGTTGATAGTGTTTGATGGTTGAGTCAATTTATTTAATGCCAATACCCTCTGGTAAACTATGGTCAACTAACATATCTATTGAAAATGATCCATTTATAGATGATTTACCTATTGAAAGTGGTGAGTTTCCATAGTTATGTAAACGTTTACCAGGGGGTATTTGACGGTTTATGGTTCGTGTTGTTCTTCGGACGCTTCACAGTTTTCTTCGTCCAAGCTTCACGACGGGCAAGTTCTGTTCATTGAGGCACTTGTGCTCACGAAGCCAAACTGCAACGGCATAGAAAGCCTTGAGTAGCCAAGGAAAAGAACCAGTCCAGCAATATTTATATAAGATTTTAGAATATTTCATATATAGGCATCAATAGTCCATATACAACCAGGGGTATGGAATTAATAGGTATCAATAAGCTATAATCATTAAATTAATAGGTATGTAAGAACATAATCATGTTTACATGTTCTATGTGCGTAATATATATACATATACATATACATATATATGCCATAGTATGCGTGAGTAAAACAAATGACTATGATTGCAACGCCCTCTGGCCACACAGCAATACAATCAACTTCCAGGCTGTAGCCCGAAGCGTGGATGACCAATTCTTATGACAGTGGCATTTTTAAATGGCAAAAAAGTGGCTTCATTTTTTACTCCGACTGGACGTGGTTTCAAGTTCAACACCAAGAAGCTGAAAATATGCCACATTTGGATGGAATTGACAGGAAACCCATGAAATCTGACGGTGAAAAGTATTGGGTACTGTAGCGTCTCGAGGGGAAAACACATTGATTTTACATGATTTTACTCCAATCCACGGATTAGTCTGGGAGCATGTATGGCAGGTAAGGGATGCATTGGATCAAACTTCCCCCCAACTGCATGGGATGATTGGCTGGATTATACATGGGACACCAACAATTAATCCGTTATTAAAGGATCATGAGTCATCATCTTAAACAAATTGACTATAAACAAGCCGTTTTTGGGTTCAAAATGGTTCAATCACCAGAGTTTCGCGCCAGTCTGGCACGCCTTGTCGTTGAGAAGCACAGCCCATTCACAGAATGGGCATCTGCGTGTCTAAGGATCAAAAGAATAAGCGAGAGGAACTGCTTCTATCTGCCCAACATCCAATACATTCCACCGCGGTTTCGTGGCTGCCCCCAGGACCAGCCGATGGCCCAGCCACACGCAGCTTGGTGCGATCCGATGTGGACAGTTTTTTCAGGCGCTCCTGGGGGATGACGTCCTCAAGAAGAACTCCCTGCCACTGCCTTGGTGAAATATCGGATCCCTTGAAGGGAAAGAAGGGGAAAGGGGTGATAAAATCTGCAGGTTCTTTGGCATGTTAACTTATTTGGCCATGGGTTCTACAATCTTAGTAATAGGTTTCCGGTTGTTCTAGTCAACTATTAACATGCATTTCGTGTTGCGCAGCAGAAGCATAAGCTTGGGATGAGCTTGATTGTCATACGACTGGAGGTTTCCACATGTGCCCAACTCCCCTGGATCAATCTATGTACCCTCTGGTAATTTAACTGGTTTGCCATGGAAAATCGCAAGTGTTAACAGGTGAATCATCTTTACATGGGCAACTTTCCACAGCTATGTTAGTTTACTTGAGAATAATTCGTTTTGGATCACTTAGATGGTCCCTAGACATCCCTATAGACGATATGTGAATGCTCTACCTGTGCTGCATGATGGACAGGGACAGGCCCTGCTGAACCCTCCAATAGTCCTTCTCAGAACTGCTAGTCGGGGCAGGGTCCAGAGTCTAAACTATGGATGTGGGTTGCACTGCGAAATCCTACAGTACACCCCAGCCATGTTGATATGTTTTTCCATCCCTCTTTCTCTCTGACATGAGCCATGAGATTTGAGGATTTTACCATGGAGATCATCCCAAACAGTGCATGATCCTGACTCAGACGTACAACTGAAATTACTTTTGGTTATCACATTTGCAACTAGATTCCAACATGTTCTCACCACATAGAAGCCCAGGCACCTGGTAATTACAGCAAAAATAAACATGAACAATAATCGTACGCAGCCAATCCAAGACAGTACGCCATCCCTTTTAATTTACCAGACATTCATGACAAAAACACCACCATAACTATAATCATTGCAGGTTGATTCATATCATTGTAGGTCCACCACACAAAGGTTCCCAAAACTTCTGGACCTCAAAAACATGTCCCCTCCAAGAATTGGATTAGAACACAGGGTGTAGGCAGAACAGCATCAAATGACTCGTGAGTGACTCATGTTTATCATTTTTAGGATTGGAAATCTTCAGAATCCCATGATTCGGGCATCCCAATCCGCACCAACTCCCTGCCCTGCGAGCTCCGGGTGACTCGCTCAGCTCCTTGGACCCAAAAATCTTCACGCCGTGGGGCGTTGGGATTTGGAACTTCAGCTCCGGCAGCACGGCCTGCGCGGCCCCAGCTGCCTCTACAGAATCCCGTTCATGAACATTCAAGCCATCAAAACAAGCACTTCACAGAAGTCCTGTATAAGGCGATGGCTGAATCTACACTTTTCGACAGGCGATACTTGTGCCCAAGTGCAGCCAATTGACAAACACATCCGCAGAGAAAGCCGGTCCCAAAGCTTGTTGACACCACTGCGTAACAATATCCTGGGCCACCAGCATCCAAGCACAAACGAAAAATGAACATGTTGGGCTTGGTGATTGTGGCAGCATTTGTCGATACATCGAAGTAGCTAACTGCCCAACCTACCAAAATCATCCAAAACCGTCCAAACATCATCCAAAATTATGTTTCCATTGAATCCCCGAAGCATATGCCTGATTTGAAGCCAAACTCATCATGGAACCATACAACCACCGTGCTGATGAAGCCAAAACTCCTTCCAAGTGAAGTTCTGGCTGGTAGTTTGACAGTGTACCCCCCGTGAAAAATCTTGAGCAATGTAGCCAATCATCATTCCGAATAAAACGGGGAAATAATCAGACGTCAAACCACTGGCCAGAGTTTGACTACCTCTTTGAAATGCAAGGCATTCAATTCAACATTCGACATCCAACTGGTGCACCCTAAACCTGAGCCTAGCGCACGTGGAGGGTGTGCCAAACCAAGCAGTCCCCAGCGTGTCCAAGCATCTTGGCAATTGAAGAGGTGAATTTGCTGGCCCTCATTGAATGGATACCTTAGGAAAGACCCTTCGGTTGATGCTCAAGGATAATGAACCTAAACCTTCCGCATGAGCGCAGGAATTCCATTCCATAAATGCATCAACTGTAGCGAGCACAACTTGCAGAAAGTGGGGTTCGCATCGGCAAATCCCATTCTTGAGTCACCTAGTCTTACAGTCTGCTCTGTGACTGCAGACCAATCCGTCCTATCATTCAAAAGTGAAGGTGCACACCAGGGATATCTTGCACACTCGTCCATTGCAGCTGACTTCGTTGATCTTCAGTCAACTCTAAGCGCTTGTCTTGTGCCACAGTCTTCAGGACTTTCCTTGGCAATGTGTTTGCGGACGAGTCAAAACCTACGATTTTCCGCTTCAATCAGGGGGATTAACATCCATGAAAATCAGCATTTTGGGTTCAACAAGGTTTCCGGCGTTTGAATCATACTTGTCTTGGGGCTGAATTTAACAAAAATGTTCTTTGGAAACCGTGCTCGCAGCTTCACAAGCATATCTTCATGACTTTGGCCGTTTTGGATCGTTTTGGAACTATTTGAAACCATAGAAGCAGGATCGCGTCACTACTTTGCCCACAGAACTCCAGCATGACCAGACTCCACCCCACAAATACCAAAACAAAAAAATGCCAGGGGATCCATTGCCATATCCATTTACTGAAATCTATCTTTAAAATCTAACCCTTTCTGGGCGTCACACCCTGTACCCAAAAATGCCACTGAAGCAAACTTTCAGATTTCGCTTTGCTCACCTCGGTGGCTTTGTATCTTTACCATTCTTTACCCGGCCCAACTGGGGAGCCGGTGCATGCTCAAAGGGCCAAATGCGGTTGAAAAGGAGGGTGTCTAAACAGCATCTGTATGCATCTGTTGGAAATGGATGGAACTCAATGGAATGGCCATCGCCTTTTCAATCATACCAGCCATGAAGTGATTCTGTGATTGGTTGCAAAGTTTGCTGCACATGTGTGGCAGTGTCCTACAACAGAGGGAGCATCCCAAAAAAATGTTTCCCCGTTCAACATGAGCAATGTTTGGTGATTTTGGGGTCCTTGCTTGTAGGAACACCGCATGGAAGTACATGCGTTGCATCATCTGCATGTTCAATGGAGTGGTCCACACTACCCTAGTCACGCAATATGCAGAACATGGCCTTGTCATGGATCTGAAATCAGGGACACTTCGAGTGTCCAGTTTTGAATGTTTTGAGCTAAGTTCTTTCCACTGGATCCTTCCACTTTTTCTGTTGTTCAGGCATGTTTCAATTGCAATGTGGAAACCTTCCTGAAGCTTCTCCCTTGACAATTCTGGGCTTTCCAATTCCATGGCTGTGTCTTCCAGTTTGCCAAGCAACCTCTTCATGCGGATCATTGTCGAAATAGTAGATACGGGCCACATCCGCACGAGCCCTGCCACTTCCCTGGATGTGGTCTTTGGTCGTATGAATCCTGGGGGTGGCAGTGAAAATGACCATCCCGTATGAATCTGGGACAAGATAATCGTTGGGGGACCATTCTCGGGAGGATGCCCATGATCCAAAATGAAACTGATATATACAGTCCATATGTATATATATATATATATATATGTGCATGTGTGTGTGGGTATGCTAAGAAACACCCCTTGGGATGAAAGTTGCAAATTGAGGCCAACGGATTCTCGGGCAACTCCAATATGTAATCAGAACAATGACAGCACAGTTCATGGGTGTTGGAAACGGAAACATCCTAGCAGTAGTACATGTTGCAGACGCCATGATGCCAGTGCAATCCAGTGCATTCATCAGGGCAAAAGGAAGAAAGCTCAGATTATCCACCAGTTTTGAGCTGCAGGGTTGTGTTTAGTGATGTGTAATATTTACAAACGGGACGGCATCATCCCCAAATCGAAACCTCATTGAATCGGGATATCCAAGTCATTTCCGAGTCCTGGGAGGCCACTGACTATCCACTTTGGCTCCAAATCAGCCAAGGCTCTTGTCAAAGCGAACCACCTGTTGCTGACAACTGGACGCGCTCTGGGCTAGAAATGGCTGGAATTTGTCGTTTGCTCCGGGGCAACATCACGAGTTCAAAATGCTTATTTCCCGTGGAATTCTATGTCTACTCTTGGGTAGTCTAATCTGGCTGACTGGAGGAAAAGAAGTTGGGATGAATTTGCTGCTTCATTGCTTGTTCGTTGGTTAGAATGTTTCTGCAAGTGTGATCCACACAAACCACGACACAACTACAGTATAGCAAATGGCCTGTAGTTACTGTAGTTTCAACCCACCCCCAAAAGTATGATCGGCAACTTTGGTCCTGGTCCCGTTGAAGGGCCGAAAACGACAAACATGTGTGACACGACCAGCCACTTATGTTGGTCTCATACTGTGTCTCAATTTTTTTTGATTCTATCCCAGTGTTGCTGCTTGAATTCTCATGTTTGGTGCTTAAATCCCAAATGTTAATGATTTTCAGCATGAATCAAATATACTTGTATGGCTGTCCAGTGGCTAAAAAGCTAGAGATCATCTAAAGGAAACAACATATTCATACATAATGATCAGAATGGTTGACATGTTCAATCCCAGACTTAGTATTCAAAACTTGACATTCTCTTCATTTTGGGTATTAAACCAAAGTAGAAGATATTCCAAACATGGATCTAGATATGATCTAGATGATGGTTGACATGTCAACACACACGTCTCAACTAGAGGTTTCCTCATGGTGGTACCCCCACCCAAATCATCCAAAACTATATGTATATATAGACTATGACTTAGCATAGTCTAACCGATGGTGGCTTGGGGATCCCCTATGACTTGTTCGAAACCCGTTTCGTAACTTCGCCGAAAGACCCAGGTGCAGTCCGCAACATCTATTCCTTCTTCCAGGGCATTGGTGGAGACCAGGACTGTGGTGGCGCCTTCCTCGGCCGCGACTGAGAGTTAATGATAGGGGGTTAATGATAGGGAATTGATAGGGACATTACGGAACAGATAAACACAAATAACATATTTAGCAACCATCTAGCATACCATCTACAGAGATATATTACTATATATTACTTACATTTACTGACCCTCGATACATTCAGTAGGATTCAATAGGGACATGTATTGCCATAATTTAATAGTAATGAATACCATCTATACATTTACTAGCAAAATCTAGCAAATACTATCCATATCTGTCCATTTATATCCCTCTTTAAGCAGCAATTCATGCTGTTTAAGATATTCCGGGTCCATACCCTCTGGTTGATCTAACAGTTTGCTGTGGAAAATCGGAAGCTTTAGAAAGGGCGCATCATTGAAGTCAATGGCTCATGGCTTCCACTTCGCAAATTGTTCCAGGGAGAGTCAAGCTTGAGATACTAGCCAAATCAACGTCACAACAAAATTGATTCACTGAGAAACTCCAACATATAGTCAAAATGGATGATGCGCGTACAAACATTCTGTCTCTCTCTCTCTCTCTCTCTCTTTCTTTCTTTGAGTCCCTCTCTTGCCTTGAGTTTTTGCACATAATTATTGTACATGTATATCCTCAAATGCACTGACGCGATGGCAGCCATTTCATACATATACGCAACAACAATAACTAGGAAGGAAGCAAGAACACGCATAGACATATGGGTTTGCCTGAAATAGTGCACCCGGGAGCCCAGTGTATTTCCCAGTTTCACTGTGATAATGACCATTCGGGCATATACCACATTTTCAAACAGACCCATACATGAACAAACAGGAAACAACTATAGATACTTGAGGGTGCATTTGCAATTGTACTTGGCTATATACTGTATATAAACCCGCAGTTATGAAGTATATCCAAACTTATAAGATCTTATAAGGTTTATTACCACACCTGTACCCATCAATGTGCCCAACTGCAACCCCAAGTACGCGCTGTATATCGAATCCCTGTAGCTCCTGGAACTTCAGGACAGCCAAGGATCTTTGAAGCGCTTCAAAGCAGTGACCATGTCCTCTTTGGGCATGTCTCCATAAACCTAGGCACAGTCTCGCCCCTTCCCTGAATATCACGCAATACCCCCAATAAGCGACCCCCAAAATGAATCGCGGGAATTCCATGGCTGACTTGGACACCCCATTTTTTAGACTTTAGACCGAAAAAAAGGGAACACTGGGGAACACGATAAACGACCACCATGTCACCTTTAAGAATTAAAGGCCAGCAGGTATGAAGCTCAGTGTTGGAGTGGAACCTGTCACCCTCCCCATTAAGACCCATGCAGCTGCTTGGATATTAACATGATGTCAGAGGGGAGAACCAGCTGGAATCACACATAATCAAACCAAAGAACAGCTTCTGCCCTGATGCTGAGGTCATTGATTGCAAGCGAAAGTGGCACGGTCACAGCTACCTGCTCTACAAAAACGATGCCTTTGCTTCCCTGCTCCTGTGGGCTCACTTTGGCAAGCACCGATAATTCTTGATACAGCAACTTCTTGAGCTTTCCGATGCCTCGTGCACAATGCAGAACACTACGATACCAGCTGGACATAGCTGGAAAAAAACATCAAATTATTCGACAATCAATCCAAACACTTGGACTTTTCGTTCTCTACTGATAGATTTCCTGCTTCGACCCTGAGCGCATCCCAAAATAATCAATAGGGACATAAATGGGACATGTACCATGGCATCCATGGCCAAGTTCGTTTCATTCGAGATTTTTCTTGACATCTGACATCTGAATGATGGGGACTCCTTTTGGGTGTGTCAATGGCTATTTTTTGCTGCGTCCAAACATGACTTTACCATCCCAAAGAATGAGTTGTAAGTGGCAAGATGGGACCCCTTAACCCCCACAACATAGTAAATGTCAGAAGGCAAATCTATGGGTTGGGTGGTTCCCCAATGCTTGGAACATATTGGTAGATATCAAATTCTGCTACCATGCTCTATATGTCTTGCTGGCATTTGCTGGTTAGATAAATGCCCCACTGTTTTGTGGCTTTCCTACTCAATTCCTTGCCAATCTTAGATACATGTTTTCAACATTTGCGGCTATAATTCGTAAATATCCCCATCCAATGTTAGCCACACATTCAAGTACCAAAGTATCCGTCCGGTTGGCTTTCCTAGTTTTATGAGTCGATTTCCCAGTACTTCAGAGCCCGATTCTCTTGGACTTGCTTAAGGAGCTCCAGACAATTAACACATATTCCCTATCGATTCCGGTGGATTGCCTATTGGAAAAATAACACATCATCTTCAACAAATCCAGGAATCAGCCACGGTTTGCCGGAAAATCCCACATTTATAGATGATTTTCCCATTAAACCTTCCATTTACAGCAGATTTCCCACTGAGTTCCCAATATTTTTCAGGCTCCTCCAAAATGATCTGCGACAGCCGCTCCACTTTGGCCGAGGTCTTCGGCATGGAGGTCACCGATGGACGGGCCATGAACTCGGGCAGGAAGGCCGACGTCAACGTCTTGGCGGCGGAGCGAAGTCGCGCAGTGCAGTGTGTGGAGGTGTAGTGATCCAAACTTAATAATAATCATATGGTATTGGGTAATAATTTGATGATAATACAAATATATAATAGTAATACTAATATATATATATAATAATTATTCAGTAATAATCAATAATAATTAGTAGTTTGGAGGTATGGGATACCTCTATAATCCCCACATACCCTTAAACATAAAGGTATGATAACAGTTGTGAAAATAGTTTGGAGGTATATGTATACAAAGTCCATCAAAGTACCATATAAATCGGCATATACGATATGACATAATATCAGGACTGCGATTTATCCTATGTATATTAGGGCATGTTTGGGGGTGTCGATGGTACGGGGTGCATGTGATCTGGATAAGCTCCGCTACTAGATCCACAAACCCAGTGGCGGATTCCACACTTAATCTGCCTGATTTTTCTTTTGGTGTCTATGCCCAGCCCCAAAGCTTTACTCATTTGGATTGTTTTGGAAAAAAAAAAAATGCCCATCCATCAAACACCAAACAGATTTGTCATGATCCTGAAAACAGTTTGCTTTGAAAAAAACGATTGAAATCACAAACCGGCTCATCCTGTTCTATTCTGCAGGCCCAGGTGCTTGCAACAAAGGAAGCCTCTGCAAAAACCTGTCCACGTTTCTTCTCTCCTCGACCTGCAGGCCATGTTGGAGGGAATATGTCCAAAGGCAAGATCATGAGACACCAGCATTTGGTTGGGTATTGTTGGGTATCAACATGTCAAACATATTGCTTTCTGCAGGCCATCTCCGAACAGGGACTTGTGTAACTATGACTCTTCCATGTTTGGGCTTATGCGCCATGATTTAGCGCAGGTTTTTGCCGGCTGGAATATGCGCTCAAGGCCCAGCGTGGCACATGTGGATTTGTCTGAAATTGGGCAGTCCAAAAATAATCATCTTTCCGAATCTGTCCCATGAAAATTGCACATATATGGTACTTTTTTTGTGGTGTTTATCCAATCCGTGATTCCCAAATCTGAAATAAGTCCATTCTGGGACGGTTCCCTTTACCTAGCTTCATAAGGAGATCGTTGTCAGGCCGTTAAAATTTGCCCAAAGTAAAGAAATCCCAGTTATTGTCATACTGGTTTGTAGGTAGCCCCATGTCCCGCCTTATGCCTATCATTTGCCTAGAACCAGGTGGGCTCATAATCAACAATCATTCATCAACTATGGTATATCCCCATATGACCCATATGTTTGATTCTGAAAATGGCTATAAATCATGGTTAAATCCCGATTTACCCTCTGGAGACCTTCTGGTACTCCGTGGCTGGCTGGACGATTCCCGACTTAGTTCAATGATTCTCCCAGGGATAAGCCTCCATTTTGGTTTGGGGATTTCCTAGCCATGTTTGATGACACCAACGGGCGGGTACTCACCATTGTTCACCACTATTAGCCACGCTATTGCGCATGATTAATAATTTCTAACCGTGTTGAATCTCGCAATACATATCCCAGTAGGTATACCGGTATTAATCATTATATAATCGCCACTAATTAAGCATCTATTAAATCTATTAACCATCTATAAACCATCTATTCACCATCTATATACCATCTATTAACCATCTATGACCATGGTAAGTATCACTATTCATCAACATCACTAAGCGTCCTTAACCAACATCCTTAGGATCTCCGATAATCTCCCAGGGACGGGCAGCTGTTCCAATTGTTGAAGCATCTCGCAGTGCTGCTTCAGCTGTCGCACAATACATGTCCTGACAAAGCCGTTGATACGGCGAAGAGGAACAAGTCGTAAGAATGGTGATGAAAGGATGATTAATGGATGATGAAAGGATGATGAATGGATGATGAGTGGTGATTAATGGATGATGAGTGGTGATCAATGATTAATATTGTTGGATGGTTCCTTTCAAATGCTGGCATGGTTCCTTTCGAAGTACACGTGTTATATCATTTGAAAAGGCATCTTCGGGGCTGATTGTCATGATTTTTCTGCTGGTGAATGCCCAGAGATGTTGAGATACCTGTCCTAAGTTGACTGAGATTTCTGCAGATCTCTCATCGGAGCAAGGCCGGGTGCCCCACATCCCCTGAACCATCATGCCATCTCTGTCCCAGAATCTCCACATGAACAAGTCAATATCCAAGACAACCTTTCAGACCAATTGTCCCATGACAGTGTCTAACAGTATCCATCAATCGCTTATCCGGTTAATCCCATGCTCATATTCTTCTAGAATCATCTGTTCTACCTGAAATCCTTTCTTTCGAGGTCAAAGTCTCCACTATGCTATCAGGGATGGTCGTCCTATTTGAAGCAGAGCATCTTTGCATAAACCTCCAATCCTTGCCGCCCCAGCTGTTGCAAAACCTCAGGCGCGCCCATGTGACCGTCATGCTGGCTTTGATAATGTCCTCAAAGCACGGATACGATCAATCTTTATCACATGAGAACCCCTAAACAAACAAATGAAAAATAAGTCTTCGCGATGACATCTGTTTGAGTGGCGACATTGGCCAAATTCACTTCCGAGCAGCTGCAAAAAATGTTTCACACAGGATTCATCATGAAAAAAATAGAGGTCTGAAACTTCAGACCTAGGAAACGTTCACAAAATCAATCCTGGATTATTTGGAATTTACCTCTCGTCTATCAACACCCTTAGGGTTCTACCCCTTTAACCTGCAGATGAAATTTACAACTATCCTAGTCCGATTTCTAAATGAAGATGATGATCAACATTGATCAAGCAGTCGATTTGGGCCCTAGGTTCAGACATGTTCAGACAAACCTACTACTGAAACATGCCAAATTTCATACTGAAACACGCCAAACTTACATGGCACCAGCCAGTTCTGCAAGGCTTCCCCCATCAATCAAACTGATCATCATCATGGGGATTCAACCGTCCAGCCCCGGCCAGGCGACCCCCCCAATGCTACAATCTTTGAGTTGTTTCACGGCTAATCTTAACATACGCAACTACGATTTTGAGGGCGAATCTTGCTTGTAAATCTATCATGGGGAAATTCATCGAAATGGTGGAAGGTGCTTATTAAAATGTTGTTCAGTTGTATTTTGTTCCCACGTGCTCCCATGAGATTTTGATGAGAGGCTCTGGAAAGCTGCATCAAGCTGGATGTCTTTCTCCCCACACAAAAGTGATATATGATATATATATATATATATGATAGGTGCTGATCCATCCCTATGTGGGTTGAAGGGTCACCCCTCCCCGCACCGAACCAAGATGGTTCCAGGCCACGTGATGCATCCGCTGCCCGACTTTGCGAAAGTCCTTCAGTTCTGCTGCATCGCCGAGCTGCACCGCCATGGTCTCCAGGCCTTGCTTCACATCTGCCAGAAAGTCCTCCGAGCCTAGGCGCCACGCAGGCTACGAAGTCGAAGGATATCCGAAACGTGGCAACCATGGGCAGACACCTCCAATCTTCGCCCTTTTCTATGAAAACGAAGCGGACCAATAAAAGCTTATGGAAGACATGGAATCAAAATGAATGAAACAAGGGGAAGAAGGTGACCAGTCTCCCATTTAATTGCGCACGCATTGGAAAATGAACGCAGCAGAAAAGATCGCACAATCAGCACGACGTTTCAAATGGGCAGGTTCCAGTTCCGTGAGCAACCCCAGTCAGCATTAGCTTCGATTCTCAGGTTGAAATAGCTCGACGCCGCCTGCTACATCCCCACAATCTGGCTTCGACCCACAAAAATGTGGTTCCCAAAACTGCCCAGAACAAGAAACATGATCTGAAAACTTGGAAGATCCAATTTCTCCCCGTTTTGTTTGTAGGAGGTTCATTGACAAATGGTGGCCACCAGGAAACTGGGCATTTCCTCTGACCATGTGACCCGCTTGAACTCCTGCTGTTTGCCTCCTTGGTGGCGAGACCAGTCTTTCCAGGATGTTTATCATTGTTTGTCAAGACCGTTGGGTGTCATCAAACATGGCTAGCTGGATCTAGTTGGGAAATCTACGAACTAAATGAGCACCCAAAGGGGAAATTCATCCATGAGAAAAACATATTCTAGCGGATTGGCAGAGGGCAATGGGATTGTTGACCCCGCCCGCAAAAAATATAGCTTACAATTCTTCTCCCTATTTGTTGGGGGTGCTGGAAAGGGCTAGCAAGTGGGCATACTCGAGTACATGCAAACTGTTTTAGATGTTTTAGTCTGGTGACTTTAAAACATGGCACCAGCAAAAGGACTAATCCCAAACTGAGCGTATGCAAATAGATAATCATGCGCAGGCTAAATGAAACATGCAGTTAGAATATTGGCACGTGGACTGTTCTGGAGCTGTGTCAAAAGATTGGCTTTTTTGACCCTAAATCAGCTGCTCTTTCAATCAGATTTCTACCCACGTGTCTGGAACAACCGGCATAACAGTGTAAACAAAGAAAGACTCACTGCTTGGTATGTACAGTAGTGGCTCCCAAATCACATTGATATAAACTGATATCAAATCAAGAGTGCCACTCCAAGAAGGAAGGCCCTTTTATGGTATCTCGACATTATGCCTGTTCTGATTGCAAGAACAAATCTTTCAGATAGAATGCGTCTCTGTTGAACCCAGTGTTGGAGGTCCAGGAATCAAACCAAACTGTTCTCAGCGCTAAGAGGATCTAGCAGGTTCTTGTAATATGGCCTAGCTGCAGGAATGACATCTCCCAATGAAGCCCTGGTGTCTTGCTGGGATGTTCCGTGAAGCTCACAAACGGTTGGTACCTTCCTGTGGCCAGCTGGAGAATTCCTGAACTAAATTGAGTTCAAAAATCTGGAAAAATCATTGGACTAACTTGGGGGGAGTTCTCCAGCAGGCCATATGTTTGATTACCGGAGAGCACGACGATTACAAGCCCAATCCTAATTAGGTTGTGTCGGATGTCCTGAAATAGTACATGTATTAGAGGATCATCCCTGCAGTAGATTGTTGCCCAAGCATCCTTCGGGCACGTCTGGGCAAAACAAACCTCATTTCAGCGCTGCTGACTTCAGCCAACCTGTCAACCCCAAACCTGCTTCTTGGTTGAGACCTGGCCTTCCAATTCTTGGATGATTAATCATTTAACCCATTCATCCCCCATCAACAACTTGGCCTAGGGCCCAACCCGATTTCCACCATCAATCAGCAGGGATGAACTGGCAACTGGGGACCAGCTGGTCCTGTGACATCGCTGAGAGTGCATCTTGCTATCCGGATGTTGTTCGTTGGCAGGCACTGGCAAACACACAAGAGCACCAATACACAATACATCAGCATGCTACACTTCCTCCTCTCTAATGCTCTACATCTTCTCTGAAACCATGTTTGACATGCTTAAAAAATGGTACATGCTTCAGGGTCATCAATCCCATAGTGGGAAACCTTATAACTTGTTGGGATTGATGACCATCCCCCAAGGACAGGGTATACAGTCCAACTTTTGACTTAGTCAATACTTATCCCATTATATGGGCCACGATCAATATTTAAAGTTCTTAGTCATCAAATTCTGAAGAGTGTATTGTCGTTTTCCAGGTTGTCCAGTGTCAGCAAATACAATCGTTTTTTGAAGAGTGTATTATCGTTTCAAAGCCTCAGCTCAATTTCGAAACATGAAAATGCCTCGAATACTACTCTCCATTGCGGTAAATTTCGGTTGTAACTCATATCTCCATGACTATCTCATGAATATCCCACGAACTCCCCATTTTGATGGTTGCAATCCACCTAACTTGACCATGTGCTGGATCTCTTGCTTGTTCAACGGCATTGGCCAAGCAACTTGCCTCAAGCAACAACTCCAGGTCCAAACGGCCCTTCTCAGCGTCACGTTTTCCTGCGACCCGTTGGGGAATGTGGGATGTTCACCCTGGGAACCAGCCATGAATTAGAAGGATTATATACTGATTATACTGTATACGTCTGTATACCTAAAAATTACCCACAAAGTTACCCACACAGAAAACACTGGCTTGCCATTTCCTTCCTGACTTTAAACACCCACCGCTTGCTTCATGCCCATCATCTAAAAAACCACAACAAACCAGACGAAATCACCCCAGCATCTGGCCCTGCTTCACCGAGCAACGTTTCAGCTTTCCCAAGAGGAAACTTGCAGTCAATCCCACTATCCTCGGCCGATGTTCCTGTTCCAACTTCTTCCTTGGGCGTTGTTGGTAGCGGCTTGAGGGCTTGACGGAAAACAACTGCAAAGGACGGGGACGCGTAAGTTTTCAAATTCTTTTCCTGAGAATACGGAAGTCGAAATACGCCCAATGACTTGAAGATACTGGCTGGCACAACAGGAAGCACTCTTAGGTACTTGTTTGTAAAAACTGTTCCGACCCACCAGGTGGGTTTAGCTTATACATAGATGGTAGGGTAGTGATTTGCTGGAAATTGCCGGCTTTTTGCTACAATCATCTACAATCGAAGGTCTTTTCCCTTGCTGGGGTTGAGTCGCAGTAGTGTTTCTCGTTTTCGACTGACTGACTAGCTAGCCCGTTTGTCTACCAAACTCCTCTGCTTTTGGCTTATTCTTTCGGGAACACTTACCCCCTGCTGTCAGCGGAAGGCGGTAGCTTGTCCCCTTTGGTGACGATCTACTTTGATAAAGCAATTTCCGTCATCCCTTTTTGATACAGGTTGGGTGATAGGGGGCCCAGGCTCCCATATTGGATTCCGACCCCACAACGAATGAACAACCAAGCAACTTTTGCAGGTGTGCCCTGTTTTTGAAGGCTCTCAACAATTTGGTTTGTGCTTGATCCTTGCTAACATCCCAGTAGTTTTGCAGTAGAGGTCATTGCCCCCAAGTGCTGAATGTCTGGTTTGACTGCCCAAAGTTGATGGTGAATCTCCCTAGAAATGATTTGGTCAATCCCCAGATTTCACGACAACAGTCTTTCAACATAGTCAATATGAATATATAAATAATATATAGTCATGCAAAAGGACCAATTAAGGGTGCTTTGCGTGATATTCCATGGCAGTGTTGGATGACCGGAAGGTTTCCACAATGAGGCACCAAAACTTGCGCCTACTAAGCCCAGTGACACGATCCACATCACTTGAGCCATGGGGTCTCTGCCAGTTGCGCGGTGGCACTCATCGAGAATGACTAAGGACCTCCGCGTCTGCATGGATGGTATCTCCCCCGGAAAAAGATATATTGTAAACAGGTTGCGTATAGTTTGAGCTAGTAGTTATAAGTATAATCTATTATATTATAATCATTCTGGGTAGGGATGGAAAGGTGACGACGAAAGGATAGTGCCAAATGTTGGACACCGCACGTCGGTACTGCTCTTGATTAATCGCGAAATTACCTTTCCCCAAATCTGGGCAGGGTTGCCTGCTGCCTCAGCTTTTGGGAGACTGCATGGCAGGGCCCAACTTGACCCCAGCTTCCTGCGAGCAAGGGGCACGATCTTGGGATTCCTCGGTTGTGCTGTGGAACTCTTGTGGCTGTCATGGTTTCATCATGCTGTTTCTGGCATCTTGTGGGTATTGCCATGGATCCCAAGGTCAACATGAACCTATGGGCCTACTATTCACGGGAACCATTGTTTTCATTCGTCAACTCATCACTTTCCCGCAGACCGGCACACCCATTGCTGCCCAAGAACAAAAAACCATGATCCATGGCCCGACGCAACGGCTCGGGAGTGCCCACAATGATCTGATGGTTTCCTGGTTGAACTGGCACTTGTCCAGCAAAATATGGTTTTTCTGCACGGATATTTATGGATGTATCCATAATACTGTCCCCGTTCATATTCAACAACCGCGAGAAACCATGGTTTAATAGGTGATTTACACATATGTGGTACCATTCAGGGGGTGTTTGATATTACGGGAACGGAAATAGTGAATGAATGGATGTCACAATGCGGTGCAGAAGCCAACTTGTGATCATTGGGGGTCCAAAATAGGGTGATAGTTTGGGGTGCTTCACCAACCAGCTGCAAGGAATAAGCCGTAGACATAGAATGATTCAGTAAGATTCCCTCTGGTTCCAAAGATTCGGCATCTTCAGTGTCAGAAATTTGGATTTCAAGTATGCTGAAATATGCTGAACATTGGAATTCTCTACCAAACATCGTCAACAATGATGCCCGTCAAGAAGCATGAGAGGGGGTCGTGTTTCTTGGTTTGAAAGTGGAAAGCCCAATTCTAAACCCAATGTTTTGAAGGTCTGTTGCATAAATGAGCTAGTGGGAGTTTACATGAGTTTACCACAATATATACAAGGCGTGCCGTCATTCAGCCAGTAGTTGCGACCAAATGAAAAGGTGCACACCTCTATACACCTCTATTCATCTGCCAATGATGGGCGTGTGCCGGAGTCAAAAGCTATTGGTCTCATGGGAATAAAATTGAAACAAACGTATTGGACCATAGCGACAGAAATGGGGATGTTAAGAAGCAAAAAGTGGAATGTGACCCACAAAAACTATCAAAAACTGGGGTTTTGAGTGACAAGGTTGCAACCTTAACTCGCAAACATTGGGGCACCAATAAGAATGATCTGTTGTCGTTGGCTGTCCCGCCAATGAAACTGTCCCACGAGTCAACTGGAATCTTCTCAAAGCAATCACAACTAGAAAGCTGTTGAAACCCTCAACCAGTTTCGGACGATCTCATTCCAAATGATCTCGTCCCAAGCATCAGTTTCCATACCTCAGGCTGAGGACAAATGCCAGGCCCGGCCGTTCACCGGGGACCAATTCTGGAGTCAGATCTACATGGGGACTGCTGTGGACCTGTTAAAGTTTCCTAGAATCCCATGGAAACTGCTACATGTATGATCCCAGCCTTGGGTAGTTGTGACATGTCATGAGCCCATCTCTAGTGCTGTACTATGATCTACGTATCCCTTCTCGCTGTCACCACCAGGCTCTAAAACTCTAAAACACCCTACTCAGTATTGGATCGATTCATATCGATTTATTTATTGGAATCATATTGGGGGCCTAGTGGTTCTGATTTCCCTCATCTTCCCTGGCCCCATTTGGGCGCTTAAAGAGTATTCTCATACCTCCGCCAAGGGGCCGCAAACCTCTTTCACCCGAAGCTGGCCGGCGCTGCAATGCTTTCGGCAGTACTCCTGGGCCGAATGAGTAACAAAGCAATGTACAAATTCCAGAAGAGATTGGATTTAGGTGGGGCAAACGATAGCCAATCATTCTGGGTATTCATCTTGGGTATTATCTTATTGATGAATCAACAAATAGTGTTTAATTATTCATTTTAGGTGCTCACTGGCTTGTCCCTAGTCACATTCCCAGTCACCACAAGGAGCAAACAAGCTCAATGGGCCCATCCGATCATCACCAAATCTTAGATGCAAAAGAAAGATTTCTTACCTGGTTTGTGTATACCTCCCTTAATGGCAACAAATTGACAAACTAACCGACTCAACAAGTTTGTCCCGGATGTATTGTTATTTTCTCTCTTTGGATGTGTCTGAACGTGGCATGTAACCCCCAAATTTTGGCATTAGAATCAGGAATAAGATTTTTCCGAAAGACTTGGATTTTGGGGTCCGGGGTTTTCAAAACAACTCAAAAAATCCCAACATTTTCATGCAAAGCCATTCAAACGATAACCAAGTTACCAGTTCTTCCCGGACGTTATAGATGATATTTGCATCTTTGAAGTTTGAATATGTTTTCCCATGTGTTCCCCATAGCCTGCAGTTGTTCTATCTTTATCTCGAGGTTGCTACAAACATGGATCAAGAATCTGCCTGTTGTCTGACCAATGCCTTGGTGGGCACCAGAAACAGGATCCGTTGCTCACTCTGCAGCTGAAGGTAGTGGTCAATCACCTGCCACAGCTGGCTGCATCTGGGCTTGCCATGTCTTCGGAGAACATAACAAAGCCAAAAAGGCTGATTTATCACCAATAAATCCAAATCTGGTTGGTGGTTGAGTTCCCCCACCAGGACCAAATCGTCCGACTTTTCCGATCTTTTCCGTTTGCCCGATGCCACGGAAGGGGTTACTGACAGCAACTACGACCCCTCGTTCTCCTGCTAAACCACCAGTCAAATTAGGATCTAGCCGGTAGAAACAGAATCTAGTCATAAGAAATGGCAGATCAGTTCTCTTCTCATTATGCCCCTTCCTTAGTTGGCTAAGTTGGTGCAGAAGTAAGTGCACAAATGGATACAAATGGGGTGAACGGATGGATGTACATGATATGGGGAGATATATGGAGATATCTGGAGTTGGATGGCTGAAAATCGATTGCATTGGAGCCTGGAGGCGCCACTTTGTACCCACATGGCAATGGCAAAAAGGAAAGTTGCAACATCAGTTGCAAATATCTATGAATTAATACAAGTTGGTGATGTCCATTGCTACAATTAGCTTTGTTTACCAGGGGGTAATGAATGATCTTTGAAGATTGGAAATGGGGTCGACATGGGTAGAAAGTTGTTTGTATTTCCTTCTTGACAGAGATCCCAGATCCCACTCAATATCCTCATTAAACTCCACTACTGAAGTGAAATACCCTAAAGTATAGTAACTTACAGTTGACAGTTAAAGCCACAAGCACACACACAGAGATATAATATAATATGTATATACATCGATCATATACAATCATCTACATACACACAAGTATTATTTAAACAAATCAAGGTCTGGTCCATCATTGATAGATCATTGCCCGCGGGAAATCATCGGCTGTTGTTTGACTTGCCCCAGAGTAACATATTGAAACATCACCCGAACACTACCCCTTCCCAAGCCTTGACGGCAATCAAAGTCTTTCCTGTTCCAGTGTCCATGCACACTACCGTGTTTCCGTCGACACATCGTTGCACGCATTCCTTCCTTGGATTTGCGTCAGATGGCCAAGAAACAAACATATTGCCGGAAAATGTCCCAGTGCCAGCCAAAAAGTGGATTAACCAGCACGCAAGCAACAAAACAAATCACCTTCAGCAAATCCCAGCTCTTCCAAGCTTCTGATAGGGTCGCAATGACAGACTATTAGAGCCACCAGCGACCATGGCAGAGTGGAATGGAAGACAAACAATGAGGGCCACCAATGCACATGGTAGAGCGGAACGGAACACCCTACGGCGCAGTTGGATCATGGCTGAACCAAAAAGAAAGGCAGAAATAGATCACTGGCACATCAGAGAAATTTCACGGCTGGACCCCCCACATGACCACAGCCTCTGAGAAAGTCATCTACAGGGGATCCATTAAGAAGATTCCATCTTCAATATTATGAAGGGAGGAATGCTGATTGAATAAAAGAGTGGTGATCTCTCTCTATTCAATACTCCTGGGGACATGCTCATTTCTGAAGAGCCTTGGGAATTTATGGGACATCTGCCCTGTCACGGAGGCCAGTAACCCCTTAGTGGTCACCTACATTGAAATCAATACAGTACTTCGTAGTTTCAAAAACCACCCGTTTATCTGGTTTCACCACCAACAGAATAAATGTGCATCTGAGTCCAATGTCACAAGTATCAAGAATCAATGACCCTGCTCTCAAAAAGTCAGCAACGAAGTGGTTGGACTATCTCTACTTTCAGATGTGCATGACTGATTGGCAGCCATGGTTTCAACGCAGCAGCTTCTCAGGGTGGGGGGCTTACAAGATCTTACAAGCACCTTGCTTCTGAACAACTTGCCAACCTGCATGTCAATGTGTTTATCTAAGTCCATCCGCGATTTTTGATAGTTCATATTGAACCAAATCCACCCTGTGTCTATTGAGTCTATTGATGGGCTTGTTCACAAATAGATATCATGATAATTCATTGGGTTTCAGGGCTGATGTATTTTCAGGCGAACCAAAAATAGACACTACCCTCTGGCAATCATACATGGTGTGCTGGAAAGTTCCCAATTTAGTTCGGTGATGTTCCCATTTTGATCCATTTTGAAGGTTTCTTGAACCTCCATCTAGATCGAGGATTTTCCAGTCAGCCATGTTTGAAGACGCCGAACTCTATAGATTTTGTGATGGTAAATCCGAGGACAGCCACAGTCCACAACACTCTGAGGTCGGACCATGGATGCTCTAAAGCAGCCTTTGCGGAAATCCTGTGGAAAGGGGTCACCTTGAGGGAGTGAACCTTGGTGCCTCAATCTCTTTCAGAAACGCCCAAAAATTTAGGAGGTTCTCCAAATTCGATGTCATCTCATTTTTTCGAGCTTCAAAGTGCCCGAACATGAATTCAAACCACCAAAGCAACTAAGAATGAACTGATTTGGTGAAGGTCCTGTCTTCCGGCAATAGCTGCAACCTAGGTTTAGCAAGTGGTGGGGCCGCTGGTTTTTGGTTGTCGCAAGGGCCCATGAACAAAGCTAAATATTATATGGGGATTTTAAAATGGGGGATCCCAAAGTCACCATGGGTTTCAAAATGTTTCAAATGTTTCAATTCTAGTTCATGGTCATCCATGACTTGGATGATTTTGGATACCCCCATGACTTTGGACACCTCCATATCATATCAAACAATGGTGGGTCCATATCCCAGAACTCCGGCCCGGGAGCATCGGCAGCAAGAACGACGCCAAACTCTTAGCCTCGATGGCATGCATGTGGTACTTCTGTAGCCTCGGTGTCGATCTCCACTGAGGTGCGACAACGCTGGTTTGAAGGGTTGAGCTGTGGCGCAAATGCCATACGAAATCAGAGGCTTTGCCATGGAATTTCCCTAGCACTTCAAGATATACGTGTGGTTTGAGTGGTGAGTTTGAGTTGAACTCAACTGCACCCGTGCCGTCTCGTTTAGCCAACCAATTGGAAATCACAAATGAGACCAATATTGAATCAATATACCATATGCAGTGGCCGGCATGTTCTCAAATAGGACATGCAGCACACAATCCCTTCCCCTTTGTCACTGAACTGGGGTCTCTTACTTCCATTCTGTTGGCCTTCTACAATCTGTCATTCCGGAAACAGGGTCACCATGCATCAATACGATCTGCACGCATGCAAGACACACACACACACACACATTTCAGATAGAGTCATAAAACATGTCATGACATGCAACGTAAAAATAAGTTGCTATCTACATCATCTACATTCTACATCATCAAAATCCAGCATTGTGTATACAGTCCCAGGCCAAGTTCCTGTCCCGTCCCGCCAGCCGCATCATCGGCCGGGCCAAGGGGCAACACCTCGGCGAGCGGCCAATAGCGCAGGGACTTGATGTGTCGAAGTTCCCCGCGGCGGTTGAAGTACGTGCTCGAACGCCTCCCAACGAGGACGGTTCAAATAACAACTCCGAAGCAGGAGCTGATTGCTGCGGGACGCGGTAAGTGTGTATATTGTATGTGTATGTATATATATATATATGTATGTATGTATGTAGGTAGGTAGGTAGGTATGTATGTATGTATGTGTGTGTTGTATGTATGTATGTATGTATGTATGTATGTATGTATGTATGTATGTATGTATGTATGTATGTATGTATGTATGTATGTATGTATGTATGAGTATGTATATAATTCTATATACATATACAAAAACACATGCATGTGCATGAGTATGCATATATACACACACTACGTATGTATACCAGTGATCAGTGTTTCATGAGCGTTTTCCATTCCTGGGCGTAGGCTCTGAAGGTGATCAAGGCACCTTCCGCGACTGATGAGATCCTTGGGCATTGGCCCCAAAAGCTCAATGAAGAGTGCCAAGTGGTCCTCGCGCTTAAACCAGTGGATTAATCATGGTTCATAGTGGTTAGTAATGAATAGTAATTGTATCATGGGTGCTAGTGATAAATAGGTATAATAATGGTTGCTAGTGGTTAGTTAATAGTGGTATAATCATGACATACATAGTGTTTGATTTATGGTTATTGTACTAGTGCTTCCTGATCGTTCATGCTCGTGACTAGCGGTGGTCAATGGAACTACCCTCTGGTGTCATCAAACATGGCTAGCTGGGAAATCTCCCACACATGGCTATCTATATTATATATATATATATACGGGAAGATCATCGAAGATGGGCGTCTTCTGTTTGCCATGACATGATTGATATGTTCAATTAGCGGAGGGTAAGCCATACAGGGCGGCCCCCCCTGCAGTTATGTCTGTTGGTATGTAGACCGGTCCAAATATAGGTATCCCACAAATATATGATTATCGAAGGTTTCTTGGGTCACACTCGCAGTAAATTGATTTTTGGCAGGAGAAGCAAATCATATCAAGGAAACAATGCAAATGAACAATCCATGCTTCTAGCAGTTGGTTTCCAGCATCTTTTCCTGCTTGACCCTGTTGCGGGTTGTCCAAAAAGGGATTTAATCTGCAAACCCTGGGAATTCCCCAAATGCTTTAAACATCTTTAAAAATCTGTTCAATACATGTTTATACATTGTTCTTGGAAAATATGCAACAAAACATCTACCCTCTGGTAAACTAACATAGCCATTGAAAATGGTGATTTATAGGTGATTTTCCCATTAAAAATGGTGATTTTCCATAGCAAACTGTTAGTTTTTACTCCCCACCCTTCATCTGGCTCTGGCTCCTCGTCCCGGGGATATTCGTCCGAGGCTTTGGGATCAAATAAATAGTCACCCGTGGCCAGCTCGAAAACCATGCATGCCAAGGACCAGATGTCTGCCTCGGAAGTCGTGTCCGGACAAGGGCTGAGATTATTTCAAAATGCCCAGGCGTTTTTGCAACCAAACAGTAAAGTACTAAAGTTACTCAAGTATACTTTAAAGTGGCCATCCAAGGTTGATATATCCAGTTGTCTAGTGTTTTATTGACCAACACTGATGATGGATGATGAGGGATGATGAGGGATGATGGATGTAAATCTGGGAAACATACCATATATGATTTCACCGGTCTTCATATTTCCCACTTTTGAAACAATAACATGATCACGGGAACTTATGAACCATAATTTCTAGCGAGATTCGTGTTATTTTCCCTTGTGCATCGTGAAAGAAGAACCAGGGGGAACCGCTGAATGCATCACGTTTTCCGTAAATAAAACACAGCGTAAAATCGCATCGATGTGTAAGGAGCCCCCGCATTTGGGGACTGACATACCCATATGGATCAATATCTCTGTTTGGGTTCCATGAACCCACATTTAAAATTGCTTGAACAAGAGCAACATGCCCCTGTCACACCCCTGATTGACCCTTGAGATAAAAACCACATGTAACGTCTCCAGCAAAATGCCTTTGCTTCTTCAGGGATCCTTTGGTCACCTTACCCAGGCAAAACAATATCCCACACAGTACAGCAAATTATCTACAGGTGATTTGCCCGAAACGGTTGTTTTTCCAGATATGTTTGAGCAACCACAGACCACACCAGCCTTTCTCTTTTCTTGGGCTTCAAAAAGCTGGTAACAAGGTAGCTTTGCCAAGAGGCTGAGGTATCATATCCCGCATTAATGATGGTCTCAGGCGAGCGGTACTGTCGTGTCTGGATATCATCTGAGAAGTGCCTGCCGCCAGAAAAACATGGAGATAACAGGATTTGACCCAGATATGCATAGGTATACCTATGACCTAACCCAGATAGGGAGCTGACCCATCAAAAACATGTCCAGATTTTCTCTCCTGGCCGCCAGGTCCCAAGACTTGAGCTGCCAACCCAGCCAGCGCGCCTTTCTACCCAGCAAGCATTGCCCAAGTCGGCCACTTTGTACGTGACGCCGTCATGGTCAAACAAATCTAAACCCAAGACCTCCTCGATCAATTTCTCATCAATACCTGGACAAGACTGCGAATTCAAGCGGAAGCTGAAGAAATCATGTGAAACACATCAATGATCGATGATGATGATGATGATGATGATGATGATGATGATGATGATGATGATGATGATGAATGATGTTGATGTTGATGGATTTCTTCCTGGTGATGGATTTGTTCCTGATGGTGGTGATGATTAAGCAAATGGTGCTGACAAACATTGCCATAAGTCAGGATGACCACTGGACCTACTGGCCGCCAGGTGCAGAACTGCAGTCAGGTATGGCTTAACAATGAGCACCCGAACAGACATGTTCTTAAGGCTCAAATCAACAAAACAAATCTGATCTAATCTGGAATTTATTGGGACACAATAGGGTGGTGGCAGTGTCTTTAATAAGTTATCACTATTTTGGAGGTAAACCTCTCGATTATATCATAGTCAATTTATCCGAGGTTGACAGTGCATGTCCCCACATTGAGCTTGCCAATAAACTCCCACAAACACGCCGTTTCACAATCGAACTTACCAATCTCTCCCAGCCCCGAACCCATCCCCATCCTTTTTTGCTAGCTTTGGTTTAAGATGGTCTAAGTGTTTTTTGGCAAGAAACCATGCAACTATGATAATCTGAGACGTCTTAGATTTTTCAAGCGAACTTTCCATAGGAATTCACCAATTCACCTGGGATTTCCACGGATGTGCTATGGATTTCTGATGGATTTCTGGGTTTCCCGTGTCTTTTCCTCCACTTTTCAAACGTTCCAAGAGGCTCTCTGGCTTGGCTACTCCGGAAGACGAGCTGGGCGGCATGGGAGCGGGTACTGGGACTCCGGGAGGAGGAACCTTCATCAGACCTGGAAGTGGAGCGCGGAGGATGGCGTTTCTTCGGAGCTGGGCTGGTTTTCTGAGTGGCAAAACCATGTAAAACCCAATCCATAGGCCCATAGGAAACCCATGGACTCTGAAAAAATGTGAGAGTATGTCACAATGAATGGGTTTTATGCAGATATCATGAAGATCTATTCAGTCTGAATGGGTTGTCAGAGATGAAAGCATTCTAAAAACCAGCATGGAAATGAAGCAGCTATTCAGCTGGATGCGTCTCGAGCCACACCAAACATATGGTCTTCCTGTTGGATCATCCTCCAGTTGTGCGGGATCTTGGAAATTGAAAAACACCAAATCAACCAATCCAAGACTTTGGGGGTTAACTTCCTTTTTGGGGGACGTTGATGGACTTTGGGGTTAACTGGATTTGGGTTTCCTTTGAATTTGGGGGTTTACAATTTTTTGGGGAAGTGATTGATTACTTCCGGCACCGGTGATCTTTCTGGTTGTTTCGGCCGCTGTTTCGGCCAAGCAGCTTCCTGCGTGGTTGTACAAAGGCCGGTTCAATGCAATGGTGTCATCGCCTCGTGCTGACTGAGGATGCTGCATGATGCTGGCTGACATGTGTCTCTCTAGTCAGTACAGCAATGAACGCAACTAAGAACATCGAAGGTCAAACAATAATAACAGTTAGTGAAAAAGGTAATACCAGGAAATGATCACAATAGTACAGTGATGTATAATCTATATGCATTTTATTTAGTTGATTTTGTTGCCTTACTGTATGGCAGTAAACACATGTATATCAATACGCATTATGTATTGCAGCAATTATGCCATGTATGACACAGTGAATGTATCTGCCAGACTGGAGTAGACGAATCTCTCTCTCCCTATCCCAAATTCGACGTTTGCATGGCTTGGGTTATACAGCTTTTAGGACCATTTCTAGATCTGTATATACTAGCCATGTTTAATTTCGAGCATGGCCCTCAATGTCAACTGAGCTTAAGTGCCAAGCTGTGTCTGCACATTGGATGCCAATTGCTGCTGGATATATTCCCATGTATTCCCATACGCCCCCATCAGTATCCACCATTCCCTACCCAGTGCAAATCTAAGATGCATGAAAAAACATGTATTTGTTTGAAAGCTGCTTATATATATGGTCTGTCTTATCATGCATGGCAAAAGTTCACCGAAATCGAACCAGCCATGGTTAAAATCTGTGTCTGTGTAGCCATCTCTAGGTCCGCGCTGAGGCACCATATGAAGACAACAAGGTGGGGTCTGATCGGCTCGGCTTCAAAAATGGCTTCCTGCGTCGGGTCTCCCAGCACAAAAACATCCGTGGCTATGGCTATGTCTCAAGTGATTGGGGGGTACCATGGAGTACCAATGGTGCTACAGAAATATGGTCATCTTTACAATCATCCATATACCCTCATTCTAGAGTCATCAAACATGGCAACGGAAAATTCCTCCATTTAGTTCGATCATGTTTCCGTTTAAGTGCACATTTAGTTCAGCGATCTCCCAGCCAGGCATGTTCGATTGCCGGAGGGTACCTTAAAATCCAGGACGATGGGCAGCTATAAGTTCATTTATCTGTCATGCTGCCATCATTGGGGTTGAGAAAGTTCGAAAAAGTATAAACTCATGAAAAAAAGGGTCAATAATCAAAACCTGTAGGGTCTATCTGCTGATGGGAGAATCATAATTTCTTTTTCAGCATGTTTAATTAATATGTCTGAAGCCGCTTCTCTATACAAGAACAGAAGTTGCATCTTCATGTCATATATGTCACATAGTTTTGCCACATGGGATTCTCTGGAAATTTGGAACCTCCAAATCCATGGGTTTTATCACCATTTTCACCATGTTTGTTACATTCAAATGGCCGTTTCGGATCATTTGAGAGAATTGTCATCATCCACACCCCCAGAGTTTCCGGAATAAAACCGTCAAATCCTGGGGATGTGGGGACAACAGCTATAGTATTTTATCATCCATATTCCAAATGTTCCCATATGGGGGTTTCCTAGAATGGGGGTACCCCCAAATCATCTATTTTAGATTGGGATTTTCCATTATAAACCATCTATTTGGGGGTACCCCCAGCCATTAGGAAACCACCATATTGTCCTCACTAAAATGGCCAATTCTTTGGGCACACACGAGACATTGCGTCCAAGCGTCATGTAGGGAGGCTCCATGGACTCAGGAGGAGCTGTTTGCATTGGGTCGTGGACCTGAGATTTGCCAAAAGTGCTGCATTGGTTTCATCCTGTGTTACAATTGATATGGATTTATAACGATTTATGTGACTTTATCTTTATATGGCTTTATACAGCTCGATATTCTTTTGGCTTGGGGATGTAACGATGTTATTGGTTTTTTGTGTTCGGATATAATGGGATATTTCTGCACAAATTGCAGTAATTCACTAATCTGACATGTTGGACCATTTGGGGGATGATTCTCCGACGTGAGGTCCGTTTTTTTACCGTATCCTGATCCAATGCTTGATATGTCCGGGGTTGATGATGGTTAATAGTGTAACTCCTCAATAATGCATTAATTGGTTGGGGTGGTGACCTTGGTGGGGTACTTGTGGTTTGTTTTCGTGCTTTGGGGTCATGGAAAAAGTCTTGTCGTTGTTCAATCCCCGTCATAGGGGCTCACAAGGATCCAAACTATCAACCCGAAGTACCCATTGACCATTGGATGATTGCTCTTTGTGCATTCAAGAAAAAGGGAAATAGGGGAAAACCATGGAACAACCCGGCCATTGGTATCCTGCATAAGTGCGATGTTTCAAGGCGACCACCCAGCTGGGTCGATTCTTAGTCCCCAAGCTCATCTGAAGATATCCAACATGAATTCCTTGAATGCGGTAGGCGTTTCCCAGTTGCAAAAGCCGAAAATCACCAACTCCAACAAACCTTTTGGCCACGGATGGGTGATGATTTTTGACTTGGTGATTGACTGGTGGAGATTCCCAAAATCGCCTCCCATTGGGTAGGCGCTATTGGCTGATCCCCAGGTGGATGGCTCTGCCAAGGAACCAGCATGGGTGGAGGCCGGGGTGCGGCTTCATCTTCACCGACATCTTCAGAACCTGGCAGGTGAAAGAACTAGGCTTTTCTTGGCACAATATATGGGGAGTTCACCAACCAAAATGCGGGGTGAGCCAATCTTTCAATGGGTTGATTTTAGGTAAAATTTACGGTTGGAATCAGCTGTTTTTTTGCACCCAGCAAATGTCCCCTTCAAGCCTGGGAGTATGGATATGATTCGACATTATAAGAAGATACAAGGAGAAATGGGCATGGAAAGGATCACAGAGTGGAAATTTGGTTCGGGAACTTCCCAGTCTGCCGCGTTTGATTACCGGAGGATATATAAAGAGTCAAATGGGTGAACACGAAGAAAGGTCCAACCACATTGTCCTGGGATAAAAGGAGAATCGTCTCACACTCGAAAAAAACCCGTCAAACCTGGGAAGAAATTGTTGAACAAGTGTGGCCGGTGGCGTTTTCTGACTCAAAAAATGTAGTCGTAGTCAGCAGTCAACTCAGTCAAGTGGAAGTTTCCTTGGGTGGAAATCAGAAAGATAGGCCAATTGGTGGCTTAAGGTGCCCAAATGGGACCCCGTTCTCGACGTTCTCGTGGCCGCTTCCCATACCACCCTTCTCGGCTGGGCCCTCCACATGGCACAAATTGAAAACATACCCTCCAGTACTTAAACCTGGCTTGCTGAAAAATCATGAAAAATCCACCATTTATATAATTTTCCCATTAAAGCTTCCATTTCTACCCGCAGGATTTCCAATTGTCATGTTTGAGTACCAAATGGTACTTCTGTCTCAGCAGCCCACTTCGCCTTCTTCATCAAACTTTTTGTCCTGACGTGATGAGCCCAAAGCTGTGGATGTGGATTCCCAGGAAGCTACAAGGGATCTGTCATCCAATGAATCCCAGGAAGGGACTACAGAAGTTGTCGCACAGCTACTGGGCATGTGCAAGGCTTCCCGAAAAGATAGACATGGACAAGTAAATCATCATCAAAATAGACGGGGAGTACTTGTCTTTTCTTTTTGGGGAACCTCTTCCACCGGAGTTCCTGGAGGGGGAGATAGGGGGAGTAATTGATAGGGGGCAGGGGATTTTACCATCTTGTAAACATACGAGGCAATGGAAAATCAACCAAGTGCACGTAAATCCCCTGGATATGCCATTGCCTCAAGTTTCCAGATGGTACAGTAATCACGTCAGTAATCCCATCCCTCTAATATTGAACATCCCCATAGTAAAGTCCGAACTATGTGTCTTTATCGCCGGCATTCACCATGGTTTCTAGGGGGTGTTTCATATGAAGCGGGATGGGATTCCCTCTTATCATCTTTTGTCACCAGATATTGGATAGCAAGCAAAACTCCCCCTACAATCATCAACCAGCAGGGGTTTTGAACACTGCTCTCTTCAGTACTCACTTCAGGGATGATACTTTGGGTGGGTGCAGTTCTGCTAATAAGTGGATTATGTCTCACCATAGTTGTGGGGTCCCCATGCCCCAATTTATGGAGGTTATTACTATCATTCCCATAGTGATACCATGTGATACACATTTTTTCCCACCTCGACTGCACAAGTACCACCCACGGGTCCTTCTTCTTGCCCTTCTTTTCCTCGCTCTTGGCACCGCTCGTGTCCTTCTTGAAGTTCGCAGCCACCGCGCTGGGATCCACATTGCCCACCAATGGCACGCCCGTCTTATTCACGGGAACGCCCCGGGGGCAGCCTACCAACCTGACGGAGGTTGCGGCTTTTCGGGACTTCGACAGCAGATCCACTTTCCATGTACTTTCCATGTCAATTCAAGGAATGATGTCCTATCTCAAGTCACAAAAAACCCTTGACATGGTCACTTAATAACCCCAAAGTGGCCACTTTGAAATAAGAGCTTCCCATTTGGATTTCCAAATCAACCAACGACCCCCGCAGGTGAGTCCCCCCAACAGTTGCCCCCTCGAAGAATGGACGCCTAAGATTCGCCCTGAGAATCGTGGGTGTTGACGGTCAAGAAGTCTATTCTTCGGGTCAGCTAACTCGGGGTGATTGGTATATTGGTTGAATCCCCATGAAACGCCTGGTTTTATCCAAGATATCCTTTTGAATAGCCATGCAACCCCATCAAATCACTATTGAATCCCATTTCACCATTAAATTAAATCCCATGAAGCCCCTGAATCACCACTAAATCATCATTCAACCCCACTGAATCACAATAAACTCACCATTTTCAAATTCAGGCAACACGTTCTCGGGCTTCAAATCCGTGTGGATGATGCCACAAACCCGGTGCCTGAAGTCCAAGGATGAAAGCCCGCGGGACGCCAGGCTGGAAAAACTCTTCGGCATCTTTGTGGGGGGTCGCCATATATCCATCGTTAAATAGAGACACACACACACACACATATATATATATATATATATTGACTTCAAACAACTGGGGGGGGCAACCATCAGTTTATTGTGGTCTGCTTTTCTGAACCCTCCAGGAGTCCACAAGATGGCCGAAAAGGTGTCCAAGTACAGTAGTGACGACCCATTTGTAAGGGCACTTCGAGACCGAGTTATCACTGGATTGGTTTAAGGGAAAATTTACAGGAAACCCCTATATTTGATGGGAAAATCATGGAAAATCCATGGTTTCCTGTAAATTTTCCCATGAACCAATCCATTGAAGTTAAGGCACACAAAGCTGCCATCACAGCAGGTCATGTCAAAAATCAACTCCCCGTTTCGGCTCGGCTGAGGTGCAAATAATCCAAGCCAATTAAGGTGTGAGTGGTGACCTTCCGGACAATGTCCACGGGAATGCCTTTGAAATTGTACCTGGCCCCGGGATGATGTGGATGGAGTTACTCCATGATCAATGTAAGCACTGCCGATGGAATAACAATAAAAAGTGCGTACGTGTATGATCAAATGTATACATCTTCATGTACAGTTTGAATCTGTTCTACATCTATACAGTTTATTTATTAGATTTATTTAAAGAAGCACACTTCGTGTTCTTCCGCTGCTTCGCAGGCCATAATGACATATATTATCATATATTAAGGGGTTTTATTTATGTATGCACACTGCCTTACTGTGTAAGCTGCATCGCGTGTCTCAGCCCCTGACAGTTTTTCACCTATATAGTCTATGTTACGGCCAAACTTTCCGGTCATTTGCCCAAGAAAATATACCTCGCCCAGTTGACCTCTTGATGAGGGCCAGAACGTTCGGACCCATCGTCTCAAAGACCATGCAGACCTGGATCATGGCTAAGACATGCTGAAAAATATGAATCGGTGAAGAAAAGACATCAGGTACCTACTAAAATGTTTATGCTTTGGTTTTTGGGTAGGGCAACATCGTCCAAACATATGGCCTTCTATGGCATACAATCTCCATTTAAGATGTTTTAGGCAATTGCATGAGTGGATCTGGGTCGGCATTTCTCAGGGGATGTTTATGCTGATGTTTCCACACATTTGCCTATCAGATCCTATCAGCTTTTCTTTGCATATTAGCAACTAACGGCACTTCACTGGGTGATCCAGCACCAATGCCACAGTAGCGAGGATCCAGAGTACAGAAATGACTGCCCATAATCAGCCCTATCCAGTGCAGGCAACATACCCTTGGATCCCTTGGAAAGTGCAAATAGATTCCATGTATCACACATGTATAATCACTGATATATACATAATATATCATAATATGGTCTGGAATTAGAATGGGCAAGGTAAGTGAGACTGCAGGATTCTGAGTGCATTCTGAACAGGGGCATGGTAGCCACAGATTTCGGTTTCATTCCTGCCCTTCGCATTCACAGCCACCCCTCATGATTGCGTGCAAAGTGCGTGCTTCCCGTTCACACCAAAATGTTCGAAGTAGTCCTCAGCAAAGGAAGGAGCTGCAGCCTTTTACTGAAATGAGACACTCCACATGCAGGAGTTGCGACAGTTGCGAGATTTTTAGCTTGGGGGCTTCCATTCCAAGAATGAGCCAATTGATCTCACCACCCAAATTCCCACAATGGCAAGATCATTTAGAAATGGATTTGCAATGCATGGGGAATCTTCGATTTGCGTGTGGCCCGGGTTCGGTGTTTCAGGAGTGGGTTTCCAGCAGCAGCCAAGCGACAATGAGCTGGACTACTCCGGTGAAGCCTTCATTCCCCCCATCTGGAAAGAGCTCCCTCAAAGGTCCTTTCTGAGTTTCCTGCCATGATGGGATAGGCGGGGTGGAATGGGATGGAAGCGGAGACTTTTAATTGCCCGGTCATCGAGAAACATGTCATGATATCCTCTACTTGCTGGCAGCTTTAGCTTCATACCTCTGCTCTTTTCCTGATTGCGTATCTCCACTGTTTCTAGAGGTTTTCTCCAAGGCAAATTTATGCCATGGCAGACCCGACCTCCCATGCTGCATCTTTGCTCCTTTTGGCTGCCTGGCGAAGGCAGCGGTGGCTTCAACCCCGCGCCAGTTGATGAACGGGATGCTCCAGCAACAGTCCGGGACTGGATGACCGACAAGCGACAAGGTATCACCAACATGGCATATCCAAAAACAAATTGGATTGGTAATGGTTGATGTGATCGCCCCTACATTTGATGGGAAGTAAGACCTGTTTGAAGAAAACAAGGTAGCTTTCGGAGCTGTCAGAAAAATGTAGGTTCCAGGTTCAAGGGGGCACCAGTTGGGTCCATTTGAAAAGAGGCTATCCCCTGGCTGGCGGGGTCCTATGACCATATGGGTAACTCAGAATGACTCCCAAAGATTCCCAAAGCTGGTTCAAGGCCATGATCATCAACCCTCCTCACGATTATGTTTCGTTTAATGTGTTGGCATGCTGAAACACTTAATATTTACGAATGCATGTTGATATGCCAAGTGAAAACTGACAGCTATGGATGGCACCTTTTACAATAATCATTTTACAATCACTATTTGTCTAAAATGGTGCATGCATGCCTCAAAAACCATATCGAAACCATAACCTAATCGGGTCCGTTTACTGGTTGGTATCTTCACCCCATCTCAAAAATCTGACCGTCAACCAGTTATATACAGGTCATCATCCCAGTGTTAGGGACGAAACATACGAAACTCTTCTAACAAACTATATAAAACCAGGTCAAAATAGCTACACAAGTAAAGAAAAAAACAACATCCTACTAACTACTAAAGTCCTAGATCAATTCCAACATTTTTCTATTTGAAGATTGCTCTCTACGAAGCCACAACCGCCTCGGCTAGGAGTTCGATCTCATCATAGGCTGCTTCGGTGTAATGTGGAGCGCTCTTTTGGACCTGGCCCATGGCAGCCGTGGCTTCAAGGCTTCGGCTGCAACGGAAATCACCAGATTTTTTGCCCCCAAAAAAAAAGCAGATGAAAAGTCCAACTCCTCTGGATTTGATCCATCCAGCCTTCATGGCCACATAACGGGTCGCTGAGAGGTCCTAACGTGTGCGGCGTTGCGGCCTGGGGGGAGGCGTCAGTTGGTGGGCGTGTCGGAGGCGATGAAGAGGGTGCAACAATGGAACTGTAGGAGGAAAGCCCATGAAGGAAAGATGTGCAATTATAGGCCATATATACCAAACATATCTCTGCATATACATGCAAATATTTATATGCATAAGATTATGTATATGGATTTATGAGCGTAGCCAATCTCTGAAAACAACATGGAGAAAAATGCCGGATAACGCTGGACTGATCCTGGATGACACGTCAAGGCCATGTAATTGGACCATGGTTTTCCCCTTGGAAATGCCAATTCTTGCTGGTTTTCCCATGTCCTTCAGTCTTGGTGTATTCAACCCAGGCACTGCACAATATCTGGTTCGTGGTTTCAACCTCCGGGAGAGACAGTATAGTCAGTTGAGAATATCATCCCAATTTTGTTGAAAACACAGATTTGAAACCACCAACCAAATCGTCCTTTGTTATGTTCCCACTGTATCCCTATGATATCCCCATTTTAGACGCGATAAAAACGACCAAGTCCCCATGAAATCTCCCCGGTCCTGGCAAAGCCACACGGTGGAAAAGTGGCCCCAACCCAACTTCGCCAACACGTGGTACCGGCCATTGTAAATCTCGCCCACGTGCACGGGGTGGTAGCCGCCTTTGCCTCAGAAGAGAGGTACCACCGAGGTGGCCTAGTTGGCCTGAAGTGGTCTAATTTTTGGATGACTTGGGGTACCACCATTTTAAGAAATCTCCATTTCAATGAGTAGCTTAGTGATCCTGGCACGGAAAAGTTTGGTGTCTCCTCAAAGGTTCTGGCATGTTTCGGCCATATACCAATTACATCATACTACATCCAATCATTCATGAAACCCACTCCTTGCTGCCAATGGTGCGGTAGCCATCTGCACCCTCGTCATCGCTCTCTGTGTAATCTTCCGCGTCCCCATGTGCCTGACATTGAAGTTGCTGGTCTTCAGGTACGGTAGTACGGTATGCCCTCTGATCATCCAACGTGGCCAGGGAAAATCACCAATGTTTAAAAAGTATTTATCTGCAAACGGATGATTGTTGATGGCCATGTTGGGTTACCAGAAGTACATCCCACTAGTGATAGTCTGGTAGGATGACCCAAAGATCTATAATCACAAATTGGGATCATCATCACATTTGGATGGGGTGGCAAACGGATATTGATAAATGATGCAATTTAATATTTAATATATTTTTCTATTTTTCTGCTATGTGGGATATAGTTACCAATTCGAATCCTAACCATCATTCCAGTGCGGTCGCAACTGAGGTCATTATCATTGATCCAAAAAAAGTCCATATAAATATCACCATCGCCTTAAGACATATTTATAATATTCTAATATAATAGTATCAATTTATATCCGCATTCTACCACCTTTTCTGTTGGTGGAAGCATGTGGAAACCAAAGATCAGCGGGGATTGGCCTGTCCCAGTTTCTCTGTGGCTCATCAAGCCAGTCTGCATCCCATCGCTGCGAAATCCAGTGATTGATGGTGCCCCTAGATGGCGAAGTTGCTGATTAGCAGAGGTTTATGGTGGATAAAACATGAAACAACTACACTTAGATTAGTTATAAAATGTGACATATAAATAAGCTTAGAACTAGGTGGCCCACTTTGTAGCTAGCCAATGAATCCAGTTCTCTTTTTAATGACTGACTCTACTTACAGGTGGTACTGGACCACGTTGCAGGAGATTCCTCTTCCCAAGTTGGTGTAACACATGACAAGCCCTGCCTACCCTGGAAAACGTTAATGTTCGCGGGATGTGTTGCATTCCCCCGTTTATATCCATGTATGGCAAATCGAGGCCATTCACGTACCGAACTTTTGACTGCCATGGCTCGTGCTTAATACCATCCACAAATCAAACATGGCAATGGGCAATCCGCCATTTATAGATAATTTTCGATAAACCCTTCATCTAGTCCGGGGATGTCCCAACTAGCCATGTTTCAGGACACCGGAGGGTAAATCCTCAACATTCAGATGTCCATCAGCGTGCCTCGTTCTTCATCATCTACGAGCCCTGTGTCTGTGCACCTCATGGCTGTTGCGACCGGCTGCAAGGTGCTTGAACAGATGTTCGTGCATGTTCGTGCCATACATTGGGATGAACATGTCAACATTGGAAGGGGGGTTGGAAAAAATGGAGGCCCAATAAAAAAATTGGTGAGATAACAGGTCTACCAACAAAGATGGTTTAACCAACTGAAATGAAATCGCACAAACCCAGTGGTAAATCAGGTTTTTTTTGGGCATCCCCCGACTTGAGACAACCCACATCATTCCGTGGCTTTATTCCTTCCTTTTGTTGAAGTCTTCATCTTAGTCTCGCGACCTTCCTACAGTCAGGTGCTCCATTTATATATATATATATATGTGTGGCGGTAGAAACACTGGTTTCCTCTACATATCTGTAATTGTCCCTGCAATCCCTTGAACTCTTCGAGCTCCAGACCGAAGCAGGCACTCACTATGACCGGCTGAAGGCTACTCGCTATTGAGCCCTCAGCAAATCTTTGAGCCAAAGATTGCGACGGCAGAGCACTGCAGATGCGGCAGATTTCCGACTGAAGATGGGGGTACCCATAAGGATCACATCAAATATAAAGTCATGTAGTTCAAATATGTTCCAATGGGGAAATAAATAATGAACCATCAAAAATTGGGGTCCCCCATTGTCACACGAACAAACCCATCAAACATCATCAATCCATTGGATTCATCCTGACAACCTCGCCCTCGCCATCAAAAGCACCAGTCACAACGACTGGTACAGGTTGAAGCAAGTTCTGGCAATTCGAAAAAGGTGGGAAACCACACGGGCCAAGTCGCAATGGCTTGCGCAATGGCCGACCAGTCTGCCTGCAAAACAGCACAGTGATCATCCCAGCTGAGTGGCTGTAGAGCTGGTTTCAAGTGGCTGGTTGAAGTTGCAAAACCGAAAAGACATCACTGTTGAACCGGAGAGTTAGTTGGTGGCTGCAACCTGCCGCTGAACATCAAGCAACATACGAATCT
Source organism: Symbiodinium sp. clade C Y103 (assembly GCA_003297045.1). Classification (NCBI taxonomy): domain Eukaryota; class Dinophyceae; order Suessiales; family Symbiodiniaceae; genus Cladocopium; species Cladocopium sp. clade C. The sequence continues at coordinate 273,337 of BGPT01000360.1, read as the reverse complement.
TTTCTTGGTTCATCCTTGCGCCACCAGCAGGATTGAAGCAACATAACGGACTATAGCTGTCTATACCCTCCGGCAATCAAACGTGGTAATTGGAAATCCGCTATGCATGGAGGTTTCAATGGGAAAATCGTCTATAAATGGTAGATTTTGCATTGCCATGTTTGATTACCAGAGGGTAAGCTTTGGAGTAGGGGATCATTGCAGGTGAAGAGGAGTCGAACCGAATCAGGCAAACCGTGTCCGTGTCTACTTGCTATATATGGGGGTTTCTAAGAATGGGGGATCCTCAAAACCTGGGGGTTCAATAGTAAAATGAGTGCCACGGTTGATCACTGGGGGGTCGCCATGGTACCAAGTATGGGGTTGGTGCATGAGGCAAACCTTTGCAATTGCATTTATGAAAGCATCAACTCCCAGGGGCTTTAACCCATCACATCTATATATAAATATAGGAAAATAATGGAAAATATGAGAATATATCATCAATTTGGATCATGAAATTCTAGGGTGAGATGGAGAATCCCCTGCAAATATGACAATACCGCGGATAGCGTCAGGGTCTGTCAGGGCACAGCATTGCCGCTGCAGCCAGCAAATATGACAATAGAAGAACAAGTCATGGTTTAAGAATATGTGGTGGATTAGTGTGGATTATTAAAAGAAAACACCAACCATCAACCATCAACCCCAGTCAACTCAGCACTTCCCAGTAGCCTGCTCGAAGACACTGGCGTGTAAATGCAAGACGCAGCGCCATTCTAACGGCCAACCCAACATGGAGGGGATGCGGAGGTGGTAATGTGGACTCCCGGCAGCCTTACAGCCCTTGTTTTGGAGTCTTTTATGATGCGAAAATCATAATTGGCCAGGACATATAGTTGTTGGTTCACGGTTTTACCCCCACAAATATGCTTGTCATTGCGGATTGTTCTCCCATTTTGATGGTTGAAAATAAGCAGGAAGCCAGCAACCAAGAATGATTGAATGATTACCATTGGGATGTATTGTAAGCAACTATGAATCTGGGCAAATTTTTATGTTTGGGATGCTGCCCAGGGGTATGGTTCTGAACCACACCAAATAGCAGGTCATTGGCTAATTGACTTGGGCATGGTCTATGATTTAGCTTGACCAAGTCTCTGATGAGTCAGCTGAATCTGGTTGGAATAGAGCTGAGGGGTTCGTCAATCTGAGGTTGACATTCAGTCCATCTGCACCCTTTCGCTGCCACTTAGTCAACTGCCGGGACAATCCCGGAAGGTCATAAAGGTGTGTGACTTGTGGCTATGACCCCTTTCTTGCCTGGGATATCCTACTCATTAGCTTCATGGCTGCAATCATCCGCAGCATGATTTGGAAATGGTTCTTGTGCCATATGGCTATGGATCGAAACCACCCTGGCGAACATCACAAGAGCTGGCAAATAGATGTTCATACCCAAAAATACGGAAAACATATATCGGAAGCCCACAGGATTTAAATGGTTTTGACCATTTTTTGACCATCCCACTGTCGGAAACCACTACGCACTGCTGCTTCATCCTGCTGCACATCCCGTAGCTTTTCTCTGGTGAAGCTTTTAGCGTCGAAACGACGCTGAACGACGACCGAAAGTCCTACCCTAAGCACGCTGGTGTACAAGCAGTGGACTTGATTGTGAAGATAATATTTAAAACATCTTATAGCTGACCACTGACGCAACGTCCTTGCGTTCAAGGTGACTGTCATCCCACAAAATGTAGGATACGAACGTTTCCTTTTGGGGTCATCTCTCTTTCCAATCAGGGCTGACAAGTCAAACTCATCGAAACCACACTACTAGAATCATCACCAAGATAAAACAAAATGACGCTAATCACCAAAATCAACCGAAATCATCAAACATACCGTAACATACCTATATCATCCTATATCAACATCATCGCCAAAATATCAACTAACATGTTTATTCCAAGATATTATTTTTCTCCTGCTCCTGGCAGTTGGTCTCTTCGGGCACCAGCGTTCACCACCCCTGGTGGCTCCTACGACAAGTCCCTTAAGGACTTCTGGCCTCACTGATGCTGCAAGGTACGCAAAAATAACGACCCGTGGCAAGCGGATTTGGGGGCTCCTTGGATCGGCATCCCATGTAGGAAAATTGGTAATAACTGACCATGACCCTAGCTAGTTACATAGGGAATGTTACGGAATATGTATGTGGATTCTGCATATTTGTGCATGGGTTACAGACCACGTATTGCTTGGGAGTTATTGGATGGGGCATCTCTGGACATCCCAAAACACAGGAGCAAACGAAGTGAGGTGAGTCATAAACATCAATAAAGATCAGGAGGACCATGCAGGAAGTCATGATCATGATTTGTAGTTGCACAGTGTTGCACCAAAGAGTTTGACCAACAAAGACACCCTGCAAGCAGCGAGGCGGCTGAACGTTTGCGGGTCTGCGGTTCTGCGCCTTGAATCAGCCATCAGATTGTCAGGCTATGTCCAGCTGTGAGGACCTGCTGGAAAATAGATCAAAATCCCTGAGCTCACGGCCATCCCTTCTTCGAACACATGTCTCATGTCTTGTCTAAGTCGTGCCTTTTTGATCTTTCTTGGGGCTCCCAGATTTGGAGAATGCCTCTGCCGGTTGATCAAAACAAAGAATGACTGAAACCTGCATTCCACATGTACAAATCTGTCATATGGGCCGGATTGCTGCAAGCAATTCTGGGTGAGCTGCCCCAAAATTGACCGCCCTTCCTGGTGACATGGGGAGACCACTACAATGTGAGCGGGTTTCATTTGTCCAATAATCTTGGGATGTTCATGGATGTTCCACCCTCCACCCATCGAGTTTCCGAGTTTCCGTGTTTTCTGGGGCTGTTGGTTTTGACCTACAGGAGCCTCCTGGCCTTCTGTGGACTGGAAATGCCAGCAGCAAGGGGAAACACCTAGCAGCAAATCCATTCTAGGCTTTCTTGTGTTGGACCATCACCATCTTTGGGGTATAGACATTTCTCGGGATGTGGGTGGGATCTTCAGCCGATAGAATGACAAAAATGTGAAACCACCAGAGAATGCGAAACTTGCTTCCCCGGAAAAATCTCTCGTCATTGTGATCTGTTGGCTGCAGAACACAGCGCCAATGATGGCAACATGCAGGAGCATTGTCTGGTGAACGCTCAATTTTGAACGCCTGGCAGGCATCTCAGCTGCAATCTAGCTTGGCCACGAGACCCGTGAAAACCAAATGATCAAACGATCTTAATTCCTGGGTTGTTTAATTGTAAAATTGGGATCACTTTCGATATGCCTGTCACTTTTTGGAGGCGCCTCCGTAATTAATCCGCAGTCGACATGATCAAAAGATACTGTTTGGTCCAAAATTAAAGGACACCAAATTCCAGTAGCGAGCCAAAATCAGAGGGTTTATGCGACACCGGACAGGAGCGTGTGTGAGGCTGGTCTTGAAAGGATTGCCACCCAATGCACAGCACCATTGAGATTCCAAGAGCGACTAGGGCACATGTAGATTCACGCATCTGACAGGCAAACTCAGAAAGGTACAGGCAGATCTGAAGATCAGGAAGGTACGATACCCATCTATTATATAGTTTCTTGTTTATCCCTTGAAAGCGTTGACGCAAACTCTTGCTGCGAGTACCGGTCTCATGTAGCCAACTGAGCATGGCAAAATAGGAGCTGATTACCCCACACCTAAGCCAACTCACCAGTCGCTACTGCCTGAAAACCCCTTGGAACTTCCTGGGCGGACTCTGAACAGGTTGGAGGTACACTGTCGGCGCTGAGGTCCGAGACGGCAGTGCCTCGGAGACCCAACAAAAATCTGGGGTCAATGGACATGGGAATTTCATCGCAGATTTACCACCAAAATCCACCAACAATATGGCGATTCATGTGGAGTTACATGAATTTAGATTTAGCATGACATACCCTCTCTGTTACTTTACCACTTCTCCCAGTGCCTCAGCGCCGCAGGGTGAGAGTGAGCCCGGCATAGGCCGAGTCCGGAACCTGGTGCAATGGAAATCACTGGGGGATGTCTGGCAGATCTCCAGGCCCTATAGGGCCCTGGGGTTTCAACCTGATGATCTTATATACCCTCCGGTAATCAAACGTGGCAATGGAAAATCCACCATTTATAGATGGGTTTTCCCATTAAAACCTCTATTGATAGAGGATTTAAAAATTGCCACGTTTGATTACCGGAGGGTAATCTTCATCTGAGTGCTATTTCGAGACCACGACCATGCGAAAAGAGTACTCCGGCACTTGAGCATCAGGAGATTTGAACCAAAATGCTGGAAATCTACCAAGATAGGAGGAGGGCGTACATCCACTCTGATCTCTTGGGACAGAATGTGATGGGAACTTGTGATCCTGCTGCCAAGTCTCCGCACCAAAGCCCCCCCCAAAAAAAGACCTGACTCCGCAAGAAGAACTTGTTGCATTTGTAGCTGAAATCGTTCATAACATTTCATCACCATATCTGGCTGGTGATTTCAATGCGCCCCAACAAATTACTCAATGAGGATCCAGACCCGCTTTTGAAAGACTGGCCTCCAATGCATCAATTCTTGCGGCATTCCCATTAACAGAAATACAGTTCATTGGTCCAAGCCCCTGTTTTTTTATAAGAATTATTAGGCAATCTCACCAAATTCTGCAGGTTCCACTTGGAAGTGCAGTTCCAGTTCCAAGTGGACATATCACCTGATCATCCAAAAATTAGATCATTTTAGTACTCAAACCTGGTTTTTGGGGATCCCCCAATTTAAGAAACCCTCATACACTCCCAACAACCTCAGTTATAGGGGGTCTATCCCAACTTCTGAGGCTTCTCTCCAGCAGCCACCGAGGAGCCAAGGTTGGCACTGCCAGGCCGTTCCCCACATCCACCAACAGAGTGGACCCGGGACGGGCGCCTGGGGGAACCTGCAGAGGAAGAAACCTTTGGAGTTCATTGGAGTTAATTTTTTAGAGGTTTGGATGAATTTACCAATATTATTGTTGATCTTGTGATTCATGCCTAAAAGATAACTCTATTGATAGTTAAGTATTTACTAATTATGTATCATTATGGTGACTATTGGTCGGTTGTAGAAGAATATTACTGGTACATCTAACCAGTCAATGAAAAAAAGCTGGGCCCTTCCCATGTCATGCCTACGACCCAGTTTCATGAGGGAGCCCTTCAGCAGTGCTACCAGAAAAATCCCGCAGGGGACAGTCAAATAAATCCAGATGGTGGTCGTGCCACCCATCCCAAGAACCCGAGTCAATTGGGACCAATCATTTTCTAAAACAAAACGTGTTTCAAACCACCAGCCAAGAGTTTGTTGGGGTGCGAAGACCAAAGGTTTCCAGCATGTGTCCACCATGTATCCACCACGTTTCTATGGCCAAAATTTGAATGCACATAGAAATCTACACTTTGAGATGGAAATGGGAATTCACCAGTTCTATTTCATCAAAATATCTTATCCATTTCAATCCTTAGATCATTGCGTTTGCTCATGACCAAAAAAACCTGCAGGAAAACATACTCATAGCATTTCAGTGCGTTTCCCATTAGAAGTTGTCAGGTTTCCTTAAAATGTTCCCTACCCTCTCTGGTAATCAAACCTGGCTTGCTGCAAAATCTGCCAGAAATAGTTCGATGAGTATCCAAGCTAGAAACCTTCATTTTTGTTGGGGGATTTCTGACTCAGCCATGTTTGATGACGACAGAGGGTAGATCCAATCAATGTTGCGCTTTGAGGAAGAGAGGAAAGAAAAAAGGTGCCGGTTTGGTATATATACTATTTCTTATCATCCACTTATTGGTTCTTGAATGGGGGGAACCCTCTATTAATCAGCCAGCCAGTGGGAAAGAGACAACTACGAATTGAATTCTGGGATCAAACCTGCAACCAGTTGCCGCACCTGGTAATTGACCTCCTGCTGCTCCCCCGGTTTCCAGCTCTGTTGCCAGTCAGGGTAGGAGATCCTCAGCGAGCATGCAGCGCAGATTGGGAAGCTGATAGAGGTTCAGCAAGATATAGCCATGTATAGCCCCTTATGACTGGAATGGTGTGGGTCGTCTGTCTGTGAGTTTTATGAGTTCAACTGCTGTCGTAGGTGCCTTGGTACTCACTTTCTGATCTCATGCAGGGCGCCTCCGAGTCGAAAACAAATCTGTCCTATGAGTCAAGCTGTGAACCCCTGGATATCACCACAGTTCCGGTATACCCTCTGGGAATCCAGCAGTTCTCCAGTTTGCCACGGAAAATGGCCATATCTTTTTCCAGTAAATCATGGTAAATCATGGTACATCATGGAAAATGTCCTTGGCAAACAGATGGTTCCCGAACACATCCCGATCCCCAAGGGCAACCCGGCAGCAATGGCCCTGGCTGTTGCGGTTGCAGCTCCGGACTCCTGCCAGCCGCAGCTTGGACCCGATGTGAAACACCAAAACTTCATATTGACATTATTGATACAGTATATCTGGGTAAATGATAGTAATTGATTTTTTTTGGTAGAATTAAGACACATGAAGACAAAGTTCTCAAAATAGTGAACAAAAATGAAACACATGAAACGGAGGGGCTCAGAGCGTCCCTTTCTGATAATGAACTGCTCTGAATTAAGGCCATTTTGGGATAGTTGCCCCTACTAACCATGATTCCAGTGAGGTCACAATGGGATCGTTTTAGTTAGGCTTTCTAAAAATGGTGGTGCCCCTAAATTTTCATCCATCTATAGATTTTCCATTAAACGCAATCCATTTTGGGATATCCACATTTATGGAAACACCCTGTATGGGGGTCATCAAGGTCGTTGAGGCACCCTGCAGCTTGATGCAGCAACTGTCTGGGGCCCCAGGCATTGGTCGAGTCATCACACTCCTGGGGGGTTCAAGGTAGCCAAGGTGATGCTGCTTCATCCATTTCCAGTGCTGGGTCTCAGAATAGATTTGGTAAAAACTTTTAAAATATACTGTACAGGAAAAATATGACCAATTATTTCATTCTGGGCTAATAGTTACATATACAATTCATAACTATACTACTATCCTAATCATTTTCCAAAAGCTTGCCGTTTAAGGTCTCATGCTAGGCTTCAGGTGGGTCAAGCCTATATCAGTAGGTCAAACCTATGAATACTGCAGATCGGAACCACAGCTGATCTTCGTCACGTCGCCAAAGATTATTGTTGGCCAGTAATTGCATTCGATGTGTGGCCAATGATTGACCCATTTCACTTGCTGCCCAACCACAATTATTGGCTGTATCCCCATGTTTCATTGTGGTTTTACCATTTCAATGCACTTACAGTAGTCTATGTTAGGGTGTTAGTCCAAGGTTTTTCCTGATACATTCCCTCAAGCCGACAACAAAAATATCCAGGCTTACCTGGTTTCGAGGATTTCCCCCCTGACCTGGGCGACATAGAGGTAGCCACTTCGCTCCTGGGCTAACCCGGCTGAATACTGGGAGGATGGATGGGCAATTGGGAATGGATCAAAACCACTTTATACCCTCTGGAAAACTAACATAGCTATTGAAAATGGCCATTTTTAGTGGATTTTCCCAGCAAAAATTGTGATTTTCCATAGTGATGTTAGTTTACCAGAGGGCAGATCTTGATAAATCTTTATACCATATTTTGGGGGGATGAAATTTTACCAGCTATTCTTCGTGTTCACCAGTTCACCAGTGTTTTGACACATCACCATTTCGGAAGTGAGAACCTCAAGTTCGATACACACATCATGTGGTTGATTCTTTGCACATCCCAGCTCTTGTCGGCTCGCCATCAGCGGGGCGAAACTATAACAACACTCCGCAAGGCCGGAAAGCAGAAATAATAATTCAAAATTAACCCCTCTGCAGAATGATTTCCCTTTTATATTGACCGATTGCTTTTATCCTTTGTCTCACCCGCAGCTGTTTGAATCCTAGCCATAAGACCAGACTTGCAACTATCATTTACTGGTCGCTTATTTGGAGCATTAACAAAACGTCAGGCGGATGGGATGGGATTGATAAAACATCTAAATCAGAAATACACATTCAAAAAATCAACGCTTGAAGATTATGCATCCTGAACATCCAACAAATCATTATATGGTTGGTTAACTCCCGTTAAATCGTATTAAATCAACATTCAATCCAATTAAATCACTTTCAAATTCCATGAAATCATATACAATCGCTATTCAATCCCATTAATCAGCCTCAAATTCCATTAAATCATATCAAATCATCACCATCCAATTCTATTAAATCACTAAATCACCATTGGATCATCATAGTCCAATTTGGTCCGCTTCCCCTTGGGTGCCCCCCACGACGTGGCCGACGTCGGCGACGCTTGCGCCGAGCAAGCCGCACCCGGCGAGGGCGAGGGGATGGACATGGGACTGGCAGCTAAGGCTTCCAACCTTGGGAGCTTCGGAGGATGATCTGGACATATGATTGGGATTTTAAATTACCCTTCTGGTAAACTAACAGTTAGCTATGGGAAATCACCATTATTAATAGGTAAATCAACTATAAATGGGCCATTTTCAATAGTGCTGTTCAATTACCAGAGGGTAGATTTTATAGTGATTAAGGGTGATTAATATGGATTTAAACAAACAAATGGGGATGTAATGATTGGGATATGTAGAATTTGGTGAGATTGAATGGCTTGTCATGGGATTTCATGGGATTTATTGGGATCTACTGATGATAGAATTAATGAGATCTTACGGTGATTCATATGGGTTTAATTAAGCAATAGAGTGGGATGTTGAATGATGTTCATGGTAGATAGCCTCCAGCAATAGACAGTAACGGGAATAATGGGATATTAGTGGAATCTTTCATCGACTTTTATGGGCTTTTAACCATCAGCAATGGGGTATACCCTCTTGAGGAATTTAATGCGGAAAAACTAATTTCTGAGCTCCCACTTTTCCTAAGGTCCTATTTTTTTGAGGTCCCACTTTCCCTAAGGTCCTACTTTTTGAAAAAGATGGTGGAAAAAAAAAAGGTTTCAGGCCGAAAACAATGGAACACACATGTAGGTAAATACTGGTAAATCAAATTGAGACTTCGCAGCAAAGCAACGGGACAGGAAACAACCAACAATATGACAATGACAATATCCAGCAATATTCAGCAATAAATGATGCCACTGTCAGCGCCCCATTGGTGTTGGCACCCGTCGCAGCTGAGCTTTCCCAACGGTATGTCCAGTTGCTTGCTACTCCTCGGGACGCAACGATGTCTAGTTCTGCAAACAGCAAACTTGTCTACAGACACTTCACCGAGGAATATGAGGAAGATATTGCACGTCCGTATGTGTATGTTTCTATATATAATACATTTGTCGTTTTTATTTGATCATGTATTTACATTTTATCTATTTATATATACGTGTATTTTTGCTATATCCGCGCTGAACATATACGCTCGTTGATGCATGATTATGTACTAGTGCTCGTTTAGAAGGCTTGTTTTTCATCTTTTTGGGGTTTCCACTGAGCCTCCGGACATGGGTGATGCTGCACGCAAGGACGCCACGGGTGATGGAGCCATTTCGCTCCTGTAATCGCTGAGTGTCGTTGAGTGTCTGGGGCGACACAAGGTATATATGTATATATGTGTGTATATGTACATACATATATATATATATATATCTATATACATATATCTGTGTGTAATATAACTATATATACATATATACATACACAAAGGATAGTCTACCCCCTGAACATCCCCTGAGCTAATCATCAACCAACAGAGGTTTTGAACACTGCTCATCCGTGGAGATCAAGCCTTCAATAAGTGGAGTTCTGATATGTTCTGATTGGTGATTGAGCCACACTCAAAGGTGAAAGGTGAGCCCCCCCAACTTAGGGCTTACTAATGCTTATTATTGCTTATTAACATTTATTAACCACCAACAACCACCAACAACCACCAACAACGGCTTCTTACAGAACCATCTGTTGCAGGGGGTCACCTGGCTGAATCCCCATAATGAAACATGTGCGAACTGGTTGGGCTCATCATCCCTAACATCGTTCTTGAAAAAATGGTTGAACCCACCAGCCGGTTGCGACTTCTTTTCCTTCCAACTCAAAACAAGGGCCTAAATTTCACATGGAACCGCAACATGGCCATGGCAGGAAAAATCATCTTCCGCAATTAGCCATGTTTGAGGTTTTATATGGTTCCATCTTAAATTTAAGTGGTGCAACCATCAACCAAACAGGATTCACGTTTCGGGCTGCCCGGCGCGATCTCACAATCCTTGCAGTTCCTTGGCCAACTGCTTCATCTGACAACATCAACATGGAGGCATGTTCCAATAGCTTCCAGATATACATCATAGACCCCAAAAAAAGATCGACCAGTGATCCACCAATGGAAACTTGATGGCTTAGGAGGCAGCCATGTTTAGGCCCCAAGAATACCAGAGCATGAACAAAAAAGTTGCTCTCACGAGCTCAAATGATTGGCTTACACTGTGTGTTGATACTCGTTCCATACCGGTTGATACTTTGGGGGAACCAACATCGACTTCGCCAATCTTCGCAAAACCTACTCCACCAGTTGGTCGAGGGCAGGATTCCCACCTCGTGGATTGCACTTTTCCCCCCAAACAAAGTAAAACACATCTCCCTCCTGTACCATCCCCATGCGTGGTATATGACTTCTATCTCCGCTGATTTCCAGGGCAGGTAATGGGAATATACGTACCAAAACAACTATGGATGATATACGGGCATGGCTATGAGTCACAACCCTGGCACCATAGTTGTCACACCAAAATAGCTGGTAGTTGAGTAGAAACTCACCTCCCCATACACAGCCGGGCATCAGCGCGTCTTCCACTTCCTGGTAGTTGATCTCAAGGGATGCCATTCGTTGACCTGACATGAAAGTCCCGTCCAGTGGTGTAAGCCCAGCAATACAATAGGGGGCCGGCTGAGCCTTAGCAAGCCAAGGCTAAGCATTGGCTAAAGCAAGGTTCATGGTGGTTTGGAACCTAGGTCAAGGCTTGTCAAGGCCCTATATGATTTCCATTGATTAGTATAGGATGCCATTCCCTGACCTGAGAAGGTTGGTGAGTCTTCGAAAAAGGTGCCATGAATGATCAAGGACCAGATTCATGGGTGCCTTGAATGGTATCTGTTGCATTGACTTGTCTAGCTCTTGTGGAACCCAAGTAAGTTTTTCAAACCACGCAAATTGTTGTGCACTAAGTAAACCCAAGGTACTGCAATGATCAGCCAGGCATTCCTGTTTTGAATTGGATCTTGGAGACGCTGCAAACAACTCTATCTGGAGCAACACTGAGCTTCTGGCTCTTTTTGGTCTTTTTCTGCTTCCATGTCAGAAGGCCAAGCACCTTGTAGTCAAACAAATAATGGGAATAGGTTGGGTTCTTTGTGATGCTTTGCGAGAGCTAGGGATAGCCTTGCCCATCTTCCAGCTATACAACTCCAAAACATTCTGAAACCACCAAGCATGGCATCAATGACAAAACCATGGAGGGCACCCTATGCTCTCCAAATAGTGAATTATTGATTTATATATGTATGATATGTATAATATATACATATATGTGTATATATATATATATATTGTTTGATCAATTTAGCTATGTAAAATTGATTAAAATGGTCCATTCATAGATGATTTACCTATATCTAATATCATAACGATTTAATTGTCCAAAGCGATGTTAATTATGCATTTATGCTATGTTAAATTACCATATGGTATTCACGGTCAACTCGCTCCAGTGGCAGCTGGCTGCAAGCGGCTAATCCGAGTGCCCCGGCCAGCCCAACGCAACATAAGGAAGCGCCCACAATGGGCAACCACAAGGGGATCCCTGAGCTTCGCGCTTTTCGCGGCGGCTGAGCAGTTTGGGGTTCTGAAATGCAAGTGGGCACATACAATCCCCTACTAAACCATGATTTTTGGGGAATGATCATTTGGGGACATCCACCCAAAAATCCAGCTGACTTCACACTTCATTGTTTCAGGTTGATTTAACATGATGTCGTCATGTTGCTTGGGAAGGCCATGGTATTTTCAATGGCAGACCTCCATCTCCAACGCTTTCCCAACTACCGGGGGTCTTAGAGATTCCGCAAAGGGGTTGACATCCAAAGGCGACGTGAACGCCAAGAAATGCCGTCTAAACTTGGCAAATCATTGTCCAAACCGAGCTTTGGAGGCTCAAAGATCATCACTTTCAGGTCAGCGCCATTTGTCGCCCTGAGCCCCATGGGCGCGTCGGTTCAGCTCATCTTAGTGCCGAAATGCACTGGGAATCCCGGCAAAATTTGCTGGCGTCATCAGTGTCACCTGAGGGACTTTGGAAAGAAACTGGGGGCCCCACAATTGGGATGGACCAAATGATGTAATCCAAATTATGTGCCTCCGGTTTCATTTGAGACCTAAATAGGCTATGAAACAAATGGCTGGCATTCTCTGTGCCAATCCCATCTGCGTAGTAAGATGAATTCCTCCAATCCTGGGTCTCCTATTGGAAAGTGGGTTATGGACCACTCCTGGTCGTGCCCGCCTCCAAAATCATCCAAAACATTTCATGGCGCATAATCTTTTCCAAACCATCATCTAATTGGGAACTCTTGGTAGCTCCTAGGCTCGGCAGTTGAGATCATTTTGGAATATGGATGAGGACACACACATAGCTCCGAACCGCTCCCTCCCAACAAGTAGCAGTCAATAAATATGAGCTGAAATGAGCTGAATATTGCCATCTGTTGGATGAAATCCATGCAAAATCCCCTGATGTTTGAAGCCAATCCTCCAGCCCTGCCGCAGTCAGGACTTGACACCGGCATCTGGCTGCACCAAATCTTCGCGTCCCAAACGTGTTGACCTGCAAGGGGTTCGATGCACAAATGGACAGTGGGACCCCCCGAGTGATGTTGGTATTTGTGCATCCCCTTGTATGCACATGTATTGACCCCACGAAGTATAATAAGTATAGATATAACCTCCATAAACCCTAGGTACATCTCTATCACCAGTTTTGGTGACCTCGCAATAACGTCGCCATCATTTCATGTCCCATTCCCTGTCCAGGAAGAGCTGGTGCCCCGGCATCTCTTTTTCGAAGGACTCCTCGGATTTCATCAAATCTCCTGACGCTGCAAAAGCCAAGGAGCCTCTATGGTGGAAAGAACTGTTAAAAAAACAAAACATGTTTTACTGCAAATGTTCCCACCAAGCAATTGAAGTAAAAATACACTGGAGAAAAATGCTATTGACAATACATACAGTATAGTATTGCGTATACCTTGCTGAATAGCTAACAGATTAGCATACCCCAATCTCATGATTTAGCAAATCATAAGCCTATGAACATGCGATCGTGTGGTACAGCATCGCCCCATAAAACCATCTTTCCTGACCTTGCCAGGCTTTCATTCATTCATCAAATCAAACTGATCAAACTGGTCAAACTGCTTGCAAAGGGGGCGATGTGTAAAGGCAGGAGTCTCCTGGTTGTGTTCCCAGCTTTTCAACAGAAACATATTTATTTTCGGGGACATCCTGACATTCTCTATCAAAAACTCCTTTTTTCAGCCTCCATGTGCCATGAAAACCTCCATATTTTCATTGGGGATTTCCATCGGTGACCTTAGGTCCCAAAAAACATCCCACGGCGTCCCAGATTGTTCTTCGCGTGCCAGCTGCCGTCGATGGCAACACTCCTTAGCATGAGAAGGGTATAGAGAAGTTCAGGGGAAAGAAACAAAAATGACTCAAAAGGCGGGCCCGGAAACTCCCTCACCAAAACATGCGCTGCTGCCTGTCCAACTTGAACTGTTCCGATTGGTCTGACATGTCTGGACCAGTTGGATCTGAACCAAGTTCCTCCCCCCCAACCTTCAGCAGGCAGCAGAACTCCTTGCACCACAAGGCCACATAGGGCGCTGGATCTATGACCAACTGACAAAATTCTCCATTGGGAGCCCATCGTTTGGTCGCCAAAACGAAATAAAGCTTTAAAAACTATGTCAAAGATACTACTTTTGTAGGTGATGTATACCAGTCAGATCCCAAATAACTGAAAGTGTTGGACCCACATTTTTGGGCAGGTTCCATACCCAGGGCAGGTCATCCACGACTCGGATACCATCAGGCCATGGAACGCGGCAGCTGACTGAACTCCACGGAGGGCCTGGAGCGGTGATTTCACCGGCAACAATGGTGATTTCATAAGGACGTGGACTATAGAACCAACTGCAACCAACTTCATTATGGAGTGTGTCTGAACATGGTGTGTGCCACCCATTGTAATGGGAAAAATGATAATTAATAAACCAATGGTTTCTGGAATTCCCTATTTTCAAACAAACCCAATTGATGATGCAATTAGCATGGTTTCCTGTACATATGCTCGAAATTGATGGGCTGGAAATGATATGTGCTGTCATGTGCTGTCCATATGTTCCCTTGCCCTCTGGCAATGACTAACAATTGGCCATGAAAAATTGTTCCCACTTGTAGATGATTTAGCTCTTGAACATGGTTTCCATGGCAAACTATTAGATGACTTGAACATGGTACCCTCCAGTAAGTTTCAGTAAACTATGGACAATCACCATATTCAATGGGTACATATATGGGTACACTAAGATAAATGTTACCCTCTGGTAGTTTATCATAGCCATGGAAGACCACCATCTTTGATAGGTCCTAGGTAAACTGGTAAATCACCGTAAATCATCTATAGTTCGGCCATTTTCCATGGCTATGTTAAATAACATACATGTTAGTAAAATCCATTCGTTTGTGGAGTGTTTCTCAAGGAACCCCAGGATTTTCCACATCGCTCCGTGCATTTTCCATCGCTTCCTGCCTTGGCTTCCGGCTTCACGGCCGCCGCGGTTTCGGCCGACAACTCGCCTGCAACTGTCAGCTGGGGGACTGGATGGGGGGGCGGGAGCGGTGATGGAGGTGTGAGAGAGAGAGAGATATATCTATATATATATATATATCAACAATATCAAACATATATCAGAAATTGATATATACATACATATATATATATATATATGTGTGTATATATATATGTGTATATATATATATATATATATGTATATATATATAGGTATTTAATGATATAAGAACATGTAAAAACCAATAGACACTTAATTAGTGGCTTCAAGGTAGTTAACCTCCGGTAATCCAACATGGCCATTAGAAATCCACCAGCTAACTGGAGGTTTATAGCTGGAAAAAAAATCGTTGATTCCCTGAGTTTAATATGATATAATATGACAAACCAATAGAACTTTGGGCAGGGCAATCCATCATGTCCAAAAATGCGGTGAAACCAATGCTAACATCAACCCCCAATTTCACCAGAAATGGGTGACGGCTATTGATGCCATTGGCCATCAAAAACTCAAGATTTATCATATCTTGTTGGGTTACATACCAAGCAGAAATTATATCAGTGGTTGGTGGTTACAACCCTTCGCAACAAAAGAACACACGTATCATTGGATTGGATAATGGGAAAATTGACCGGAAATTCCTATCATTGGTGGTAAAAACCATGGTTTCCAGTAGATGTTCCCTTTAACCAATCCATTGAACACATAGTACAATTATCTGGGAAAGCTATTTTTTCCACTAATATAAGGCTCATATAGGCTGTTATGCGGATAATTCCCCTTATTAACCACTATTCTAGTGAGGTCGCAGTGAGGTCGTTATGATATACAAATATGATGCTCCATTGCAATCGCCACTCCAGGCAAACCAAGAAGCAGCAAGGAGGTGGGGCCGGAGATTGTCGGAGATTGTCGGAGCTGGAGGTTGCTCTTCGTTTGGTATTTCAGAAACCATGTTTGGTATCCATGAAAACGCTGTGGGAACTTGAATTTCTGAGCTTGATGTTGATTTACGAATTTTTATGAACTTTTCATTGATTTCTCATTGATAGGAAAACCAAGAATAAACTGAGATACAAGGCACTCTGGAGTTTTTCTTTTAGAACTCCTGAACTTCGCTTCCAGGTCCCCAATATTCAATCAATTAACAGATGGGAGCCCATGACCCCAATGAACTCCCAAACAAAACTGCCGGGTCTTGGGGATCAATAGCCCCCTGCCATCTGCAAATCAGTGGCTCATCTGATCGGTGCCTTCAACCCATGCCAGAAATTCTACAACACCAATTGCGGATCATCATCATCATCATCATCATCATCATCATCATCATCTCTACATTTCTTTATATATATATATATACATGTATATACAATATATATATATATATATATGCTATATATATATATGTGTGTGTGCAGTTCCAGTGCATGCAATGGCGGGCTACCTCTAAAACAATAGGTTCACTAAAGATTCATTCCATCCCACTTTTGCATACTTTTGTTCCTCAAAGCCATGGCAACCCCCAATCCCTCGTGTCGCCTGTTGTGGCTTCAGGACTATCCGCTGTAGCAGAGGCCCAGGCACTGGCCTCTTAAGCACTGGCCCACTAGGTGGTTGTCCTGGTTGTCCTGCAAAGACTTAGAATTCATGTGGGTAAAACAATGCCATAAACCACCCATGACCAGGAAGGGTTTATATATACCACCTAAAAAATGGTGAAATTGGGGATGGTTCATGGCATTGTTTTACCAACATTATATTCAGTATATTTCTGAATATATGCTATATTCTGGGCAAACTATGCCATATATATATATAATTACAATTTTTGAGATAGACTCTGCTACTAGGCATCATCTATGGTGAATTTGTTGCGAGGCCGCCAGATCGTCATCTCCACAACTCTGACTCTGTGACTACCAGTCTACTGAATCTTCTGTGCAACCTGGCATCTCTTGCTAGACACATTTTTAATGATGTGCGGAACTGCCGCTCCCCGGGCCGTCTTTCATGGCATTTCCATGCCTCCGCTTGGGCCAGCTTTGAAAAGCCTTCCTTTGCCGCGGCTTTCTGCACCAGGCCAGCCTCGGACGGGCCGCAAGTTGCTGGGGGCCAATACCATCCAATTGTCTCCGGTAATAAAACACGGCTAGCCCGGAAATCCCCTCATAAATGGGCATTTAAATGGGAAATGTGCTTTGCCACGTTTGATTACCAGAGGGTCTTGTTTTTTAAGAATAGTAAGGAGGCTACTTGGCAATGGTGGGACAATCGAATCACGTCACATCACCCGGACAAAACTTGGCATGGACCCCCTCAATTGGGGGTCACAACATGGTTTGGTCACTGGGAAATTGCATGTTTTTTTGTTGGGGGCTGTCTTTCAAGTCTTTCCCAGGTGTAACCCTGCGCAGGCCAACTGGTCTGTGCCAGACTCGGTGATGGCCCAAAAGGCTGCCAGCAATTGCAACACCATCAAAAGAATCAGTCAGTTGTGGATCATCAGCCCAAATATGGGTAGACATGTAAAACATGAAGAAAAATAAATTTGAAACAGAGTGAAACATGCCGAAACCACCAAGAAAAAGTCCTGTTTGTCAAATTATCACTTGGTGATTCTTGTTTTCCTGCCGGGGCATCCAACACTTGCTCGGTAACTAAAGAAAACCAGCGCACGACTAGCCGAAAATCGTGGCTTCGATGAGGAATCGCTCATGGAGCCAGGAATTTGTAAACGGCGAAGGGCTCACGGTCGGAATCAAATCGTTGAGGCTCGAAATGGTACCCCACCAGGACCAGGAATATCTCCAAATCCCGCCAAATCACGTCTACGTCGAAAGGAAAGAACTTTAAAAAAATCCAAAGCCCAGCCATGTCATACCAACATCTCAGAGCCCTCCAGTGGTCAATGTCATTTCTCTGCAGGAGCGTCCGGCTGGGATCAGCCTTGAGCTGGTGGCAGGTCAGGGTATCCTCCATGGTGCAATTCGATGTCCAGCGGTTGCAATAGATGGGCGCCATGACCTGAGCTTGGGAATTTGAGGTGCTACCGGCTAGCACGGTCAGCCCAGGATGATCACCAGAACTATTGTGAGATATTGTGAGCAACTCTAGATGTATTTCTGAAGTCATTGAACCCTTGGTTCCTCTCTTGCATAGAATTTAAAGAAAAAAAGGCTTGAGGAGACTAGATGTTAAACAATTGATCAAAGACTGCACATGCATGTCATGCTCACCGGACCTACAATATCACATTCTTCATTTACTATTACATTTCCATGCCGGTCTCACCATACCTCATGATTCCCTGCTATATCTTCTACAAGCAACAGATTCTGTGCAAGTGATACAGTAACACATGGCAAATCTGACACAAACCACAGCAAAAACAGAACAACAAACAGCTATGATCAACTATGTTGGGATATCTTCCCTAAATATCCCTAAATAAGTAATTACCTTTGGACTATCTTCCCTTTGTCTACCATTACCATTGGGCTTGTTCCTGGTGAAGGATACCCTGCGCCTCCCATCAGATCGCAGCTTCCACAACGTCCAGCGTTTCCAGCATCCACTGGAGACCTTCCTCGAAGCCTTGGCCCGTGAGGCCGCTGGTCTTCTGCACGTGGTATGTCCAGTCGCCTGAGAATGACGCAAGCTGAGTAGGGAGAACGTGCAAAAGCTCTTGGAGATGTTCCGTGAAAATGACAGGTGGAATCCCAATCATTGTGCCGGAACTGAACGACCTTGGTATCCTTGGTATGTCTCTCCTAAAATGGGGCTAACCCAAAAAGTATCCCCGATATGTTGACTTTGGATCTTACTGCATCCGTTTCTGGGGCATCACCATTTGAAGAAATCGTCACATAGAAAGATCAAGACAGATCAACTTCCCAAAACTACTTAGACTATATCAGTTGCATACATAAACAATTAAAAATGTTCGTAAAACGGGCTCTTTTACCCAACGCAATTTATCCAGTCCCATCTTCCTGTATAATATTAAACACCCCCAAATAAGTGTGAACCCCATGTTAAAGCATGATTTCCGGCAGTGTTTAATATTAGGATGCGATTCATTAATCATCATTAATCACGAGTCATCATTAATCACCATTAAATATTAATCAATATCATAACCCATTAGTAATATTTAGTAATCATTGTTAACCATTAACCCCATTATTATCTGGGGATTACACCCCCATTGATATTCCATTAAAATTCCATGAAATTCCAATGGGGATTAACCTATAACATCCTATAACCATGTCCCCACTAACATTGATTCATATTCCATCACCATTATGAACCATTAACTAACCATCCTTAATGGCTATGGAATAATGGATATATATCATATATATTCACGGTCCGTTCATGGTTATGGGAAGGGTTATGGTCCATAACCAACCATCCATCATATGGATCTCCATATGTTTCCCACACCCATCCACCTGGCAGCTCCGAAAGCTTCAGAGCCAAGGAGAGCTGATCGACATCCAGGGCACCGGAAAGATCCTGAAAAAAAAAACGACGTTTCGAAAAAGCGCGACGCACGTGACAAAAACATACGAACCATGTGGGAAAATCGCCATTTGTAGATCATGTTCCTAGGGAAACCATAGGTTTTCCAGATCTATGTTAGTTTAGCCTCCGTGAATTCGAGGACTTCGCTATGGAATATTGATCAACATGGCTAATCATTGCTCATTTTTTGAGGAATTTTACCTGGCATTTTAAACCATGGTATGGGGCATTGCAACATGTCTCAACCTTTTGCACCTCAAAACTTGATGAAATAAAAGTTGAGAAGCACTCAAAAAGCTCATCTTCATTAATAGATTGGCATCAATTTAGTTGTTTCAATTCTGTTTCAGGGCAATATCTCAGGGTGGGTGAAGTGTCCATTTTCGATGCCATATTGTTCCGTGGTATTGTATTGATTGTGCGATGGGGATGCCCAAAGGTCCCCATAGATTGGAATATCCAAAACTGGTCCCGATACGCCGAGAAATTCACCACAATGTCAATGACGAACGGGAACGAATGAAACACCCCTGTGGCACTCAAACGTAGAAAATTCATTGTGTTAGTGCAAAATTGGCCAACTGCGCAAGCATGTTTTTCAAGCCAAACAGCAGTGGTAAAGGACAAACATCATCAAATCATATCAAACCGCTATTTTTTGCCACTTGAACTCATGGATCTGCCTTCAGCAGATCCAACGCACCATCTCGGATCATTTTTTTTGCGCAGGTCGGATCGATCACCCACCAGTCCCACCTGTTTGTTGGCCAAAATCAGCAGCACTTTTTTGGTGTTCCACCTTGGCAGCTCCAGCAAAACCCCACGTATCCCAAGAGAGATAGAATCTGGCAGGAGGCTGAAAGTTCAATATCAAGATAGTCATAGATAGTCCAGATATATCAAGGGATTATAACACCAGACTTGGCTTACTTCTTCAGCGTTTTCTTCGAGATTCTTACTGGAAAATGGGAACGCGGGAGGTTGGTGCATGGAACGTATCCCCAGATGTTCCATGTATGGACTAGTTGCCAACATTTTCCCCAAGAATCATCCAGATCTGTAGGTAAATGTTGGGTAAATAATAGTAAATGTTGGGTAAATGTTGGGTATATAGTGGTAAACTATAGTAGATGGAGCATTGAAATCATCCCGATTCGGCAAATCAAACTCAGCACCAGCACTTGATGAAGTCCATAATCTTCATGTAGCCACGATCAGTACGATCCGAACACCATCATTGCTTGAAATCAGAACATAATTGTAGCCAGCAAATACGAAGTACCCTCGGTTTGTTGGTGGTACCACCCCCCCCCCGCAAAAATAAAGAACAATATACTCTCCAGTAAACTAACATAGCTATTGAAAATTGCCATTTATAGTGAATTTTCCCATTAAAGATGGTGATTTTCCATAGTTATGTTAGTTTACCAGAGGGTAAATCACATTAAATCATCATTTTATATGGGTGAAGGACCATCACCCCCCAACGGTGGCCCCCAAAATTTCAACATGCCAGGCTTCTGAAGGATGCCACCATGCAGTTGGTCTGTGGCCTGCGCCGCCGTTCCATGAAAAACAGATGTGTTCTTCAAGAAAACCTCGGGGTGGAAACTCTAGAATTTGGGTTTATATAGTTAACAAAATAACATAAAATAATGAGAGCGATTGTGTCTGCATGCGTTAGTTTCAATATTTTTTCAATGTGTTTGTCTGTTTGGTGCATGTGTTTGTCGTGAGCTTGGGTTGTATTTTGTTCCCCTTTGGGAATGGAACACAACCAGGGGGAAAAAACATTGCATGAAGGTGACACGAGGTCAAGATCGCACTCTGGCACTGGGGATATGACAATGGAGATGACTGATGGATGGAACATTTTCAGGCACCATGAAGATAGTAATCAAGACACTCATTGTGCTATCTTCAAATTGTACTATCTTCAATCTCTTGATTGGGCTGGATTATCAGTACTCATTGTGAGACTCATGAAGATAGAAACTCATTGTGTGACTGGTTACAATGTCTTCAAACGTACTTGCTGCTGAGACTGACAATCCAAGGTGCACATACACACACATTCGCATCACCTAGAGAATAGAAACAATACTGGTGCATGTACACCTCTAATTAAACTTAATCAGAAAATCAAACATATATAATCCAACTATTCTAAAACAAACGCAAGTACATGCATGCATCTATTGCGTCCATCGTTGTTGTCTTGTTGTGGTCATTGTTTGATGATTGGATCTCCATTTTCTGCTGGCTCAACAGCCAAAATATGACAAAATCCGTAGGGCTTTGCTGGCTCAATCCTCATCTTCAGATGGCCTAAATCCTCAGTCTAGCTCCATTTTCGCAGAATTGGATGAGCGAAAAATCTGCAGTGGATTATGACAATCCCCCCTATATATATTGCATACTGTAGCGTAGCCGCCTAAGGCCTTCTGTGTCACCCCCTCCATAAACCTACTCATCAAGTCTGACCTAGCCCCCAAATACAATACTGGAGTCGTTTTTCCCTATGTGCCATAACTACTCCCCGATGTCCCGTGAGATCCCCATGAATTCGACAAAATGTTTAAGTGGACGAGGGGGAACTGCAACCCCCAAATGCTGGAGATTTTTTAAGAAAAAACCCTATGCAAAAGTGATGCAAATCCTCCATTTTCCTGCATAAACCCTATTTTCTTCCATAAGTCCTCCATTCTCCTCCACAAAAAATTGTGGTCCTTCCCCCTCCACATGCAGGGCGCTTTCCGAACCCCCTTGCTGCCTCCTCAGAACACGCTGAGCTGTCGACCACAAAAATGAGACCATCCGCGGATCGATCCGCATAGATGTTGCCTAGCCTGCGGGCCATTAGCAAACCTGCATTGAACATATAAAAACCATGAGTTGAATATCTACAGATCTATCTATCCATGCATGTATCTCCTCATCTATCTATCCAACCATTTTTATACCTCTATATCTGTCTCTATCTCGATCTCGTTTTGCCTGTCTATCCATGGTTGTATCCATGGTTCTATCTATCTATCGAATCTACCTATCTATCTATCGAATCTACCTATCTATCGAATCTACCTATCTATCTATCTATCTATCTATCTATCGAATCTACCTATCAAATCTACCTATCTACCTACCTACCTACCTACCTACCTATCTATCTATCTATCTATCTATCTATCTATCTATCGAATCTATCTACCTACCTACCTACCTACCTACCTATCTATCTATCTATCTATCTGTGTCCATCTCTCTGTGTCCATCTCTCTCTCTCTCTCTCTCTCTGTTCTCTCTCTCTCTCTCTCTCTCTCTCTCTCTCTCTCTGTCCTCTCTCTCTCTCTCTATTCTCTCTCTCTCTGCTCTCTCTCTCTCTCTCTATCTATCTCTCTGTGTCCATCTCTCTCTCTCTCTCTCTCTGTCCTCTCTCTCTCTCTCTATTCTCTCTCTCTCTGCTCTCTGTTCTCTGTTCTCTGTTCTCTGTTCTCTGTTCTCTGTTCTCTGTTCTCTCTCTCTCTCTCTGTGTCCATCTCTCTCTCTCTCTCTCTCTGTGTCCATCTCTCTCTCTCTCTCTCTCTTTCCCTCTGTCAGGCATGAGCAGCTGATATCCATCTATCTTTGTAGCTATCCATTCGTCTATCTATCCATCTATCTTTGTAGCTATCCATTCGTTTATCTTTCTATCAATGTATCGATATATCTATCTATGTATCTATCATAGTCTATCATTTATATCGTTAAATATTCATCATAGCCCATGATTGCTTATAATCATCTATTTTGTTTTTAATCTATCTATCTGCATGAACCTATCCGGTCGGGATTTCTTTCAGTAACAAGCAAATACATGCAAATAGGAGTTCAGTATATAATATATGTTAAACTGGGTTTGACCGCGTCAAGTGTTGGAATTTGACAAATAAAATCAAGTCGAACTGGGTGCTTGACCCCCGCAAACAAACGTTAGTTTCAATGAAGAAGAAGTGTGGGATACTGTGGGCGTTTCACCTATTGATTGCTGGAAGGGGCATGGTGCTGCCCCATGTTAGCCTTTCTTCCTTTCTAGGAACTGGATGGTAACATTCGATGCAATTTATTTACAATCATATCACATATATATACATATGTAATCACAAATAAATATATATATATATAAATAAATAAATCTATTTACAAACGAAAAACACATTCTTTACTATATATATACATTTATTTATGTAATTGTATATATATATATATATATATCAATCTATATCTTGCTTTTGTTGCTCGCTTGGTGAGCTTGAACCCACCTATACCTTGGGACACTACTTTGCAACTATCTAGCGCTCATTCTTTGGGACCCCCAATAGCGGGTCCTCGTGTTCCCCTAGGCTCTTCCGTGAGCTCCCCGTATTGTCAGTGGTTCTTGTGGATTTAACCGGCCATACTGTTACTTAAGTCTATAAACAAAAACTTAGGACTTAGCCAGCAGAAATGAGGAATCAACATGAATCACCCACTCAAAACAGAGTAAAATGCCCAGTGTTGGTACTTCTATACCTTTCCAGGTTTTCCCCAGGATCCCTGCACCTCATAATGCGATCCTTCCCCGCAATGTCGAAGACAGTGAGCGTGGTGTTCTGAAATTTCACCGCCTCCACGTTGTAACCAACTGTTGGGATGGCCTGCGAGTCATGGCTGTGGATGTGATGGATGGGTGGAAGCTGCTGGAAGCTGCTGGAAGCTGGTGGTTCTGGGAACTTTATGGAACTAAGTAGGTACATTTAAAAAACTATGTATAGCTATGTATCATTATATCTGCTACGTATATATGATGGCATTTCTCATGACATGATCAACTGCTGAAAATATCAACCATCTGGCTTGGTCCCCATGACTCTCGCCGTATCTGGTTTCCGAAGTATGGCCAACTTGGGGCCCATCAAGATAGTCAACTCTTGATTTTGGTCTGGCTGATCCATCCCTGCTGTTCCATGCCCACCACAGCCTGCACATGTTCACCCAGCTTGAAGTGGTACAGAAGAGTCGTTTTCCCCGCATACTCTGGGCCAATCATCAACAGCCGCCGAGAGCGGCGGTCATTGCGGCTGAACCAAGCACCCATGGCTGCAACAAAAGGTGCATGTTGAATGGGTAACAATGGCACCCACGAAAAACACTTTGGTCATGTTATATGTTACCTCCGGGGGGTCACGTTTATCAGAATAGCAGGTCACCACCCCAACAACAAGTTTGCAGAACATACTGTTTTTCGGGTAGCCTGTTTCACTTGGGTCGTGAGTGCCCTACGTCGGGCACTTGTACCTGCTCTTGGGGCAACAAGCCGGCAAATCAGCAATATATGCGGATGGAATGATGGAATCCAACAAACTTATCATCAACAATGAGCAAATAGCCTTAGATTTTGGACATAGGGTCCAGCCAACAAATTCATGACGGAGAAGCTCTGTGAAGCACCTAATCCCATCAATCTGGCTAAGTTATAGCAAGTCACCCACCTCGAATCACCCAGTGAGCTCGCAGTGAAGTCATTACACTTCACCGAGATCAACTGCATGACCCATTGCCAACAGCTGAGGCTTTTTTAGGGTCGATCAAACTAAATATCTGCAGCTCAGTGGCAGGAAAAAACATGACAATTGCCTGAGGTGATGTATGGGTTAGACTGCGTATAGCTGTATATATATATATATATACTGTGTATGAAGATGTATGTCAATATCTGACCCACAAAGGAACGTAATATAAGATATAGTCCACTCTCATCGCCTGTATCTCTAACATGATGAACATATTACATTTCCTCCTTGTATTCATGTTGATATCCATATGAGCCGCAGAAGTTATTTGGTACATAACGCAATTGACGGGGTGTTCCTACCTCGTTCTCCGGTCCTGTAGCGTTTTTTGGGGTCTGACCTCGTTTTCCAACGCTGCACTTATTTTTAATAGCTAAATGCTTTATATGCGATGCCTACCTCGTTCTCGAGGTGTTCTTACCTCGTTTTACAGCCTAATCATGATGTTTCCGACAAACCGGGGTACACCCCAATACTACTTTCCATTTAACCAAATAAAAGCCGTCGCTCATATATCATCCATACATTCATGACATGTAACCCAACAGCCAACCCCAATTTTCGTGCTATGTCCATGTGGATATCCCCATACTTATGGCTGATGGCTGTGGGTCAAAACACTGGTACCGGAAACCAAAATAGTTTGTATGCAAATGGATGTTCACCCACCAGGAAGTTGGAAAACATGGTTTTGATCCCATGAACTTACCGTAAAACAGCAACCATATGTGTGTTGACTATTATAGGTAACTTGACCCATATATCATCCATACATTTTGTTCCGATGTTAGCCAACACATCCGACTGTATGCCCATGAAACCAGCATGTTTGCTAATGAAAGCACTAATTTTGTCGATTGAATCACCATGTTTGTTGGTTGATCACTGTCTTTAGTGGATCAAATCGCCATTTCTGCAGATTTAAATCACAACTTTTTTTTGCTTAAAATGCATACATCAGCTACATCATTTTTCAAAGCCAAAGAAAACGTTTTTAATGTTGGTAAAGCAATAATAAACCATCCCCAATTTCACCAAATATAATTGGTATATTTACCATTCCAAGTCATGGAAGGTTTATGGCATTGTTTTCCCCACATTCTTCCCAAGTATCAGATTTTCCCATTATATCCCCATGATATTCCCATCATATTCCCATCCATCCACAGTATGTTACCCTCTGATAATTTAACATATAGCTATTGAAAATGGCCCATTTATAGTGGATTTACCTATAAAAATTGTGATTTTGCATAGTTATACTAGCTTACCAGAGGGTAGCAAGTTTTCTCCGACAAAATTCAGCGCCACTGAGGCCCCCAACGAGCTCCTCGCTCTGCGCTTCAGGCGCTCCCAGGCGCACTGCAGCACCCACCGCGCCCAGGACGAGTCGGTCCTGAAATGCGGGAGTTTTCAGATTTTGGGCAGCCGAAACCATGGGATATAGTGGGGATAAAATGGAGATATAATGGGATGGAACCCAACCATGGATACGAAAATCAATCTTTAGCTTTCGTTGGATTGAAGGGAAAATCTTAACCGGAAACCATGGTTTTCCCTATGAGGTCTATGAAATAGAGGGGTTTTGGGTGAAAATTTATCCCTTGAACCAATCCAACGAATACTGTAGGAACTTAATGGTGATTTGACTGTGGATAATATTTGAGGAAATCCGTATCGCAAAATGGTTTGTGCTAGCCATGACAAAGTTAGGCCACAACAGCATGGTAGTTTAACGACATTTAAGTTGACGCAAACAACTTGGTTAACTATGATGTATGGTAGATAGATGTAGATATATCGAACTAGTTCCTATGGTTTATCAACCCACTAATGTCACTGGAGGCCCACCTTGTAGTATAATACAATCATAATCATATATATAGTCCATCAATATTGACTATTTTTGCTATCTCGCATACACATATATATATATACACCATATAATCATATAATATTGTGAATCAATCTTGACTATTACTATCTCATATTATATTGTGAACATCCAATAATCGCATTGTTTATGTCCCCACAATGTCGGTCCCCGTCTCCCCAACCACCGTGGAGCCACCTCCTCCGTGGAGCTTTTGTTCAACTTCTTCGCTTCCTTCTTCACGGCATCCGCCGCGGCAGCGGCTTGCTCCACCACCGACGCGCCTGTGGAAAAAGGCGGAGGCTTTTCGCGAAAGGTGGGACGTTCACTGACCTGAACGGAGAAGAATTAATGTGGATTTATGATTTGAGATTCTCTAACCAATGGAGAATCATGTGGATTTAAGATGATTTCACCCATGTAGCGTTTTCTGCTTTTTTGAGAGGGTTATAGCAACCCCAAAGGTGATAGAAAAGCAACGTGTCACCATTTCAGTGGTATTTTACTGTTCTAACTTTTTGGGGATTACCCATACTATGAAGAACCACCAAAACTTCCACAAACCTAACCTCCAAGGCCAGCTAGGCATCATGCACCTTCCCGCAGTTTCTTCTCTTGTGCCACTTTGGCAGCGTCTTGCAGCACGGCAAGGTGCGAGGTGAGCTTTCCTTCCAGGGCAGGTCTTTGTGACTTGGGGGATCTTACAAGGTGGTCCCTTGTTGTGTCTAAGTTGGCTTAATATCAAAATCACCAACTTAAACAGAATGCAACTTGCAGGGGTGACCTCCTGGTCATGATGGGAAGAAAAATTGATGTGTCAAAGCCTAAAGTCAAGATAAAAGGAGGTCAACACACTCTATGATGAGCCGGGAGGGGTTGATTTCATGTGGGGCAGTTCTCCAGGATTCCCATCACAAGCGGCTGCTTCCCTTTTTCCTTGCTGTGGACCAATCTATCCACGTTGCTGGTGAAACACGACAGCACCAAAGGATGACGCGACGTCTGTGAACAAACCATGGTTGCACCAAAGCACGTTTGGCGGCTGATGGCGGAACATGAGCTGGCAAAACAACAATCTATTTACAATAGGCATTGCATTCCCATGATCTTCGGATAAGTACCCCTTTTGCCGGTGAGTGTTCGCCTCGTACCTCGTACCATTTACACACCGGTGGGTAACCCTCATTGAGAGTTTTGCATGTCTTGAAGAGCCTTTGATGTGGTTGACAACAGTCTATTGGTTTTGAGGTCATGGCACTGGTTCTGTGGACAGTAGGGCATGTTCTACTTACAGCCTTCTAATTTGACATACTTATGGAACATGATGAAATGGCCCGCTTATAGATGATTTACAAATCAAAAATGGGAATGTTCCACAGCCATGTTGATTTACAGGAGGGTATCATCCGGTAGTCAAACGAGGCAATGAACATGTTCTATAACTGGAGGTTTATGGCTGGGAAAATCATCTATCTATTTAATTAATTCTATCTATATATATATATATAGAGAGAGAGAGAAATGGTGGATTTTCCAGGATTCCACTGCCATGTTTGATCATCCAAGGGTATAACAATTTAGATGATACCTTTAGCTTTCTTCAGGATCATCCCAGCCATGGTAGCCCTGGGAATGTGCGCTGAAAATCATACCAGAAATCAACACATCTTTGAAACCAGAAATCACTTCCGCCCATGGGACTCCAAAGTTGAAAATTGGTTTGTCTGAAAATATGGCATCTTCAATTTAAATGTCTCATTATCATAACACTTAATATTCCATCATAATTCCCAAGTGTTCCCTTTTGAATGGCCATGTCAATCCATTTCATGGACATCTCATACCCCCCATTTTCAGACACGCCCAAATCAGAAAAGCCCGACTCAGAGCAATTGATTCAAGACCTTGTCCGAGATGGCCCCAGGGGCTGATCGGCTGGCGCCTACAGCGCCACCTGCCGTGCTCGGTTGACGAAGCTGAAAAAATCATCAGCATTTCAACCAGATAGCAACCCCCAGGAAGATAGAAAAACTGGAAACCTGGACATGTATAATCTGTATAGTTATTATGCTCAGGTCATCAAACATGGCAATGGAAAATCCACCATTTATAGATGATTTTCCCATGAAAACCTCCATGTATAGGGGATTTCCAATTGCCACTTTTTATTACCGGAGGGTAACTATCTTCTAAAAAAAACTCCTTCACAAAACACGTTTCTATCTTGTTCGGGATGGAACCGTCAACCATCATCAATCATCATCCGTCATCATCGATCATCATCAAATCAGCATCGATCATCATCAAACTATCAATCATGACCAGTCAAAAATGATAGTTTATCATCAACTTCTACTAAATGCCTGGTCTTTTTGGTAGACATGTATGGAGGGGGCTCTGACATCTCCTTACTCATCAAGCCTAACATGATCAAATCCGCTACTCTCTCCTATTTTTGGGGGTGGTTACATCATTAGGCGAACTCTAGCTCACATACAGTATATTTCCATAGTTATCCCCTGATACAGTAAAATGTGCAATAATTATTAGCAAATCCATCACTGAACATACTGAACCCAATGTTTTTTTATGGACAACACTCTATGATGGGATTGTCTTAAAATAGGTCGGGTTACCCTGCTATAGCCAAAGAGATTTCAGAAAGGCCACCTGAAGTTAGATAGTTTTCCACGGTTTTCCACGTTTTCCCCTTGCTTTTCCCCCTGGTTTTCCATGGTTTTCACCTCAATGTTCTGATGCCCCAGGGCCTGCCATGCGCCGTGGCGGCGTGGCTTCCGACGCCGCTGCCGCGCCCGCATCGCCGCGGCCCTTGGCGGCGCGGCGCTCGATGATCTTGCGCTGGGTCTTGGCCTCGATCCAAGCTGTGTTGCTCGGGGAACATGGACCAATGGGAACCTCCAAAAAGGATAGGAAAAGGATGGAACATGGGTGAAAATATGTTGAAATGATCACAATGTTAAGCTAGGATTTTACTTTTCTCCATCTCTTTTGGGGTGCTAGGGGTTGCTATCTAGTTTAGCCATGTTAATATTGTTCTGGAGATGTGTCTTGATATATCTTTGATGCTGTGTTGATATGGTTCGTTTGGAAAACTGGCCAAGATGTGCCTTAAAAGTTTAGGAACAAGCTAAACCCCTATTTGTTGCAGGCTGTAGTTCCGCCCAACTACAATGATACCTGAAACAACCGCAGTTTGCAGGATTTCTTCGCCATCTGAGTTGCATGTGCAGTCTTTCCCACAGCCGGAAGAAGGTATTTTTGAGTTTGCCCAGTACGGATGGGTTCTTGTATACTGCATTCCCCTTCTTGCTGGCTTCATTCCATGCTTGTTGGTTGCATCCCTTTTGTTTACTTGTGTGTATATCAGCATCGAAAACACCAGGCATCAAACATCCTTCTCCCACCCGTCCCTGCCCAGACCTTCTCAACGCTCTCGAGGTAGAAGCTGTTTTCCCTTTGGGCCTGCTCAACTCTGTGAGTCATGGACAGGGGAATGCAACCAACATATGGCAACCTTTGCTCACAAAGTTGCAAGCATGGAAGCTGGGTAGTTACAGCCACCAGGAAGATTGTGATTTGATCTATCAAGGCACAGTATACCAGCCAACTTTCTGTTTGACGACATTCTTTGGCAAGGTCTTTTTACAATCTTTCCAGATCAAGGCATCCTTTCAACACCTCAGGGTCGCACTGGTTGCACCAAGAAACCTATGATTTTCATTGATTTTCCATGATTTTTCTCAATTTTTGGAAGTCACGCCGATGCCTGGCTCATGCGCTGCTGTAGGCGCGCTTTTCGGACTTGCCTCGGTGATCGCATTCTGGTCACAGCAAGGCCAAGTTTGACAGGCCTTCCCTGCCCAGCAGTTAGGGATTAATGAGGTAAGCCATGGTAAACCCAATAACAAACCATCCCCAAAATCTTGGGTTTCCGGGTTTAGTACTACATCTTTATCTGACATTTCTGGGTACGTGGGTTTGCAACTAGTGGGTCCTTCTGCTTGAGCTTTACAGGACAAGGATGGGTGCGCCCCCGAACTTGCCACCATCTGAAGATCCCAAAGGGAATTCTATCTTTTTGGCTGTCCTCATCCCAAAAAGTATGAGTTCTCTTCCGGCATCTTCATGAGAAGTCGCATGAAAGTGTTGAAAATGGCCAACATCCGCAATTGTCAAAATAAGGAGGATCATGCGTGCATCAATTCAACTATTGATGTTGCAGTAACCTGCACCCCCAACCAGATCTAACCAAGTGGTGGCTTCAAGCGCTGCCAGGACGCTGATCGTAGATGGTTCCTTCCTTCAGCATGTGCCACTTGAAACCAGGCAAATAACCTGAACAGCTTCATGTGGGCATGGGACTCCTGCGTGAAGGGTGGATGGTTCCTTTTCTGAGTGTTTTTTTTTTCAAGGCCATTCAGGATATGCAGGTTTCCTAAACTTGAGGTACACCCAACTCATCAAAAATTCGACCATTCTAGCATTGAAACCTATGGTTTTTGGGGAGATCCAGGGAATCCCATCGGCACAACTGGGTGAAATCCCAAAGGGCCAGGCAGCGCATGTTCCACATGTCGTCGCGGTAGGCGTTGTGCCGCTTCTTCCTGCATCGAACGGCGCTTGGGTTAGCCATTCGTGGTCCAGAAATGTATGGCTTTGCAATGGCGAAGCAACTTGTGCTCTCCGGCAACCTGACATAGCACGCGCACACACACATTATATATAAAAATATATAAACTCATAGAGTTATATTAGTACAGTATAAATATAAATAAATAAATATATATATATACATATATATATATATACATGTATACATCCCGTATACATCCTGTATATATATATATATATGTATGTATGTATGTACACTACATGTACGTGTACACATATATATAATTACATCCATCTATCTATCTATACCGATCTATCTGGCTGAAGTACAGTAATTCACCGTCTGGAAATTCCATTTGGGGATGATTCCCATACATTCACCATCATTCCAGTGACGTCACATTGAGGTCATTATAGTTCATCCAGATATATCCAGATATAATGGGCTCAACTAGGAACATCGCAACAATATATTGCAGTATATTGTTCATTATTGTTATATAATGCTAGATATTGAGGATGGAACAATATAGTGCTATATATTGTTGTAAAATGTTTGATATTGAGGATAGTACAAGACAAGGATGTCATTGTAGTCTTGCCCAACTAGCTCGTTCCCCCGGGCACCCGCCAATGGTTGTGCCATGCAAAGTCTCGGCGACCCGCCGGGCGATACGACGATCCAGAAACCTGGGAGTTTTCATGAGATTTCACCATCAAGACATGGGGATGTTAAAATAAGACGCGATCCATCAGAAGAAGTCGGTTTATAGATGATTTATATATACATATAGTAATATATATATATATTATATATATATATATATATATTATATATATATATATGTATTTATCTCTCCCTATTGGTGTCCGTTCCATCTATAGATGATGGTACGGATTGAATCTGCTACTGTCGTGTTTGAGTACCAAAGATGGCTGTTGTAGCCTCTCTCCTCATATTAAATTCCCTTCGATGGAGGTTAAACATGTTAAGCCCATCCTCTGTTTGCTGCTGACCTGGTTAAACATAAACCTACAGAGGATTGACAAAATCCTGCACCAGTTGATAGGTGGTTTATCCCATCATCTATAGGGTTTCAACATGTTTCAACCATCCAAGGTGGTGCAGGACTTCTTCCATCCACAGTAGGTTCATGGTAATGTTTCTGCCATGGCGCTCGACCCACCCCTCGGTGAAGCGTAGCTTCCGGTTGCCGCCTGCGCGCTTCCTGTTCCTGGGCACCAGTACATTGGAGCCTAGATATATAATGATCCTGAAGTGTATATAATATCAAAATCTCAACACACCATTTTTTTGTGATGTGTTTGTGAAATATCTTGAAATATCCATATTTCATCGACAGTACGCCAGGATGGCTATAGATAGAATCCAAGAGCAATAGATGCAGTAGATGGATAGATTGACTGATATGCGCATGTGCACGCAGAATATGTATAATACGCAATTTATTGCATGTTATTGCCATGTCTATACATATGATACGTTATGATATACGAATGATATATATTATATATATATATTATGATGTATTATGATGTACTATGATGTATTATGACGTATTATGATATTTGGCCATTTCGTGGTCGTTTACAGCAGCTTCTGTGGATTTTGCTTGCCATTGGGCTGAAAATATAGAAAGGCCGCCAGGCGGCTTTCAAACATGAATATGTGACCATGTCTATATCTATCCCGCTTTCAGCTCTTCTCCATGAATAGCAACAACACAGATGGCAACAAAAATGACTTACCAGAGCTCAAGGCACATCAAGAAACAAGTCCTGATGCAAAGTCGAGTGTCTGGTGCCTGATCTTCTCCTGCCGAAACCATTGGTGCGAAGCAGGGCACATCAGGAAAGGATAAAGCAACAGCAGCAACATTTGCTGGTGGTCCGTTGAATACCCCCTAACATAACTATGGAAAATCACATGTTTTTTGGGAAAAATCCACTATAAATGGCTATTTTCAATAGCTATGATAGTTTTCCAGAGGGTAACAGGGTTCACTGGTGTTTGAATCCTTATTCATTGGATTGATTGAAGAGAAAATCTTAAGGGGAACCTGTGAAACTGGCGGGTATATCGGCTGATTTTCCCCATGACACATGGGGTTTCGATCTATATAAATTTTCCCATTAAAAATGGTGATCTCCCATAGTTATGTGGCTGTTTACCAGAGGGTAGATTGATCAAATAAGTTCATCTTTGCCAAAGAGGTGCCACATGGTGCCACTGTGGCAGGTGGGAGACGATTCGGTTGTAGCTGGCAGTTTCAAGCAGCCCAAAGGCACCAATCCTCCCCGAACCAAACAAGAATATGTCAAAGGAGGGAATGAAAAGAGAAACTTTAAAACACCGTCCAGCCAAAAAAATACCAATTTGAATCCAATTTGGTAATCAAACATAGACATAGCCTTTCTACTACCGCAATCAGCCACTCAGCTTGGCCCCATCCCCAATCCCTGCCTCCGGGGCCAGGTAGACACGACCCACCTCTCCAAACTGCTCCATCAAATGCCGCAGCTTTTGGAACCCCATGACTAGTGGCACAGAGACTAGATGGATCACACCCTTCCTGGCGGCAGAATGGCTGAGCAAAGATATCGACTAGGGATGCGTTGACATGTTTTGATCACGAGTTTGTACCATGGTAAAGAAAAAAGACCGAAATAGTTCAAGTCTCTTCACTTCCCCCGTTACGCCCTGCAAATGAAGCTAGACGCACATAGGGTGGATTTCCAACCAGACATGTCACACCTCTGAAGAGTAAGATGCAAGCTCCTGCAGAAGTGGACATGGCTATCTCATGCTATCTCTGGGTCTAGGTGTGAAATTTCATGAGATCAACATGTTCAACACAAATATGCCCATTATGATTGGTTCATGCTGGTTCCATGTGTATTCTTGCGGGCTCAATTCACCTGCATTTTTCCCAGGGTTCCTGACAGGAAACCTCAATCTTGACCATGAGATAAGTCTGGAAATCCCAGTTTGATATATATATATATAATTTATATATATAATCATGTTCTCCTGGATTTCTTCGTTGAATGTCAACCTCGGATTCATACAAAGTTAGCGGGTTGCCCCGTTACTTCATAGGTTTCAAAATTACTACTAAAATTGGCACCTCCCTTTCAGTAAGCTGGGGGTTACTATCAAAACCCCAGGTTCACATCTAAAATGATTCATGTGGTGAATCCAATGATAAACCTCCCGTTTGGGGATGCTTGGAATCCCACATCGAAATGGTGATGACTTGGAGATGATTTTTATTGGCATTGGGTGAATCCCACATTACTATCATTGGGATGTTTTATGATGTTTTATGGCATTGGCTTTGAATTCCTATTAAATCCCCAATCAAAATGGTTGATCGCTGGGAAAATCCCCAACGAAATGTTGGATTTTCGATGCCATCTCAACCATTCACTCCTCTTACCGCCCCCGGCCTGTCCACCCCCTGGCCTATCCACTTTCTCAGCCTCTTCAGCTGCGCCTCGCTTTCGCTTCGC
The DNA here is from genome assembly GCA_003297045.1 of Symbiodinium sp. clade C Y103. NCBI lineage: Eukaryota > Dinophyceae > Suessiales > Symbiodiniaceae > Cladocopium > Cladocopium sp. clade C. The sequence continues at coordinate 238,239 of BGPT01000360.1, read as the reverse complement.
CGCCTGGGTCCAGTTGGGGACCTCCAAAGACAGGGTGACGCACATTCTACAAAAAGCGGAACACAAAAAGTGGCCATTTATGGCAATTTCAACCATTTGAGGTAAGAAAACCAAATTTCCAAAGCCAATATTTTGACAAAAGTCCATATTCTAGTGGCATGCTCGTGCAACCATGAGTCTTGGAGACAGTTCAAGCGTAAAGATATAGGATGATATAGGCTGCTTAGCTGCATTTTTCCAATGACAATGCTTGCAGCTCTAGGGATTAAGGATGCAGGCGCAGCATTACAACATGAAACCACATATCTCCGTGGAAAATAAACACGATATTACATGGTTTACCATTCAAAGCATTTAAGATGTTTGGGTGCAAATCACAGACAGAAAAAACCAACAATGGAAAAGAACAACTCAAAAAACTCAAAACACATTGTACACATCCAAAACCAGGAAAGAATATAATTAATTACCCTCTGGTAATTAAACGTAGCTATTGAAAATGGCCATTTATAGTGGATTTTCCCATAGAAAATGGCGATTTCCAGAGTGATGTGGCTGTTTACCAGAGGGTATACCCCAAACCAAGGCAACCAAGACACCGCTCCCGTCTCTTGCGACGCTGGCTCCGAGGACAGCGGCTTTTCGACGGCTGGGGCAACATCGGCTGGAGCGGTAGCCTGGTCGTCCAGGGGAGGCCGGCTGGAAAAGCTGGGAGAGAAGTAAAGTTAGTTGGCTATGGCTCAAAAATATGGAGCCAAAAATGGTCATGTTTAATGGTAGATTAACAGAAACCAACCAATTATAGGGTTAATAATTTTGAGCCATACCCAGTTGATGATATTCACCCGGCCAACTGAATGTTGCAGCAGAATCAAAAATCTACATGCTATTTCCCCGGGCTACAGCATTTCGCAACTTACAGTTGCAAGCCAACTCTGAGGTAGATTCAATGGGGCGATCCAAAGAACATGTGAAACATCGAAGTATGTGCAGCCAACAGATATGGCCACCCATTGAAACAAGAAAAAGACAATAATTAGCAGCATCAAGCACTATAGACTATAGTCAAATATAGTCAACATGTTGATGTTCAACCAAAGATTGACTGGGACCACCACCATACAAATCCAAAGAAACCACTCCTGAAGTCACACCACGGGATTTCACGTAAAAACCAGGAAGTATCTATCTTTTTTCTGCTTGCATCTTTCCATTTCTCAATCTTGAGGAACACCACACGTTCCTTCACCCTGTTTCTTGCGGAAGACCTCCTCCAATACCGGCGGTTCTGCTTGCGCTTTGCGCTTGCGCTTCTTGATGAGCTTTTTGGGCGCCATGGCGTAAGATGATTGAAGCTGCTTGCTTGACACCAAGGGGATCATCTTGGGGATTTTTTCTTGAAAAAACCTGAAAAACATCGGTGGTAGCACCAACCACTAAAGTATGCGCTCTGAAAAATGGTGGATGGATGTGGATGGTTGCTTGAGTTCCTGAATATGACCAAGATCTGGAGCGTAACTGGTCTTGCTGCAACTTTCATACAATCAAATGCGTGGTGTGCGCAGGAGTGCCTGCAAGTGCTGAGACATGTTGGTGTGAAAGCTGAGGCTACCATTGCATCCATAGGGTCTACCATCCAGTGCAGCTGTGTCAGCCATGCATACTTTATCACATTGCTATCACTGCTTCAATGAAAGACATCTTTTCCAACTCACCATCCAGCCACAGCGGGTGCCAAGTGCCAGAGGAACCACAATTTATTGTCCTTTCCTCCCATCTTGAAACTGTCCGAGTTGGCAAAAAAATCGAGGTATTTGTTTTTGGTTGGTCACGCCGTGAGACATCCAGCTTCCGAAATATCAAAATAGATGAAAATAGTATGGCGCACGCCTTGGCAAGCTCCCAGAAAACACAATTTGAGCGCTTCATCACCCCTTTAAAACCGCTATCAAATGAATTGCTACCCAGGTTCGCCCCTCTGAATAGTGTTTAAACTGTTTTAAACTATGATGCTAGATTACCCGGCTCGCCTAAAAAGTGGTTGCCATATTTGCTGCTATCCAGTTCACCCCTCTGAAATTTGCTAAAAAGGATCCTCCCCGGTCCTTGGTTCAAGAAATCCGCGGCACGTTGCGCAGCGTTGCTGGGGCGATCCTGTTGCTTCGAAGCCTGGAACGCCTGGCGTTGGAATCCCAAGCGCAGAGGCAGGGGATATTGCAGATACCCCTAGCCATGCCTGGAAAGGATGGGAAAGTATAGAACATATTAGAAAATCATGGGGCAAAACTGAAATATCATCTATCACATCTGGGGGAAGGTTGCATTTCTGATGTCTTTTTTGGGGGGGTGAACTATAATTCATTCGTTAATAAAGCTGATTTAGTGGAAGCACCTGGCGAGGGGATTTTTTTTGGGTGAATAATCCCAGTTGTGGGATTTTCTCATCAAAGACCTATAGCAGAATTGTTTGTGTAGATAGATAGCTGAAACATGTTGAAACGTTCATTTTCTATGTGAATAGTTGACGAATCTTCTGATATCTTATCTGAAAAGGTGCCAAGGTGAAATGAACCATCCTCTAGTTCCACCTTTTCTGTATTGCTTTGGTGCATTCAGAAATGCCAAACAATTGGGAAAAACAACGGGGGTTGAACCTCAAAAACTGCAATCTTCAACCGATTTGGGTGATTTGTAATCCTGGGGGATGCTTTAAAAAAAAATGCTAATGCTTTTCACATCTTTTCACATGGGCCCCAAGCCATCATTTACTCAAGCATTGGCAGACATTTCCAGTTACCCTCCGGTAATCAAACATAGCAATTGGAAATCCTCCATTTACAGATGTTTTTTCCCATAAAAACCTCCACGCATCGCAGATTTTCCATTGCGATGTTTGTAGTTTCGGGTCCATGGCTCACCACCCTAGACCCCCTGGATCCCCCCGGTGAGTCATCTGCCTGGTGAAAGGCTTGGCCGGCCCATACCAGATTGGCCGCCAAGGGGTCTGCCGGTCGGCAACTGAAGATTTTGTCTGGTAATGTGGGTTTCATGTGTCAAAACAATAGGTAAAATTACTTTGCTTCGAGTGATCCCCACCACGATACTTTCTTTGGAATATAGTGTGATACAGATTTTGACATTCTTTTTCTGGCAAAACTTTATGG
>BGPT01000360.1:189050-235048 GCA_003297045.1 Symbiodinium sp. clade C Y103 | reverse complement strand
CTGACATTCTATCTGACATATGTTCTGACATTCTATCTGACATATGTTCTGACATTCTATCTGACATTCTTTCTGGCATTCTAGCTGGCATTCTATCTGCCATTCTTTCTGGCATTCTATCTGGCATTCTTTCTGGCATGTATTCTGACATTCTTTCTGGCATTCTATCTGACATTCTTTCTGNGTCCGGCGTTGCCCACTGGGATCGGGAGCTCGCGGTTGAGGTCCGGCGTTGCCCACTGGGATCTGGAGCTCGCGGTTGAGGTCCGGCGTTGCCCACTGCAATCTGGAGCTGGCAGATGGAGTCCGGCAGTGCCTGCTGCGATCTGCAGCTGGCGACGATGAAGCACGAGGAGTACGAGGAGGAGGAGGAGGATGCGGGAGGAAGAGGTTGCCCCCCCCCCCCCCCCCCCCCCGCGCAGCTGTCATAAAATCTAGTAACCCTCACCTGGCAGGTGGGGAACAAGACGAAACGGTGAAACCAAATACAGATTGTTGATGCTAAAATGCTACCAACTATTATTCACCTATTTCTAGTAAACTGGCTTTGCATGGCTTTGCCATCATATTCTGGTGTAGGACCCCATTCACTGGGATGTCCCGGCCTGTGATCTGCTTGGCATTCTCAACCTTCCATTCTGTAGCCTCCCAGGATCAACCCAACCAGGAGCCGCTGATCCCGGCTAATCCCCCTGCAAACTGTTCCCCAGCCATTTATCCTCCAGTACCCCAACCCGGCACAAAAAAAAAAACACGCGTCTAGTTCGATGACTTTCTCATAGTGTCCCTTGACTAGTGTGGATTTTCCAGCTTCAGAAATCATGATAAAGATTGATAAAGGGACCATTTGCAGGAAAAACCCAGGCCCTAGATTTTGGTGCCCCCAAAAAAAAAGGATTCCCGTAGGTTGTCCCCTGAACCAATCCATCGAAGCTAGCCAAGGTAGTCCCATCCCCTGGGCGACGGGCCATGGCAGTGACGATGGGCTCGATGAGCTGTCGCTTCCTTGCAGTGCCTGGGGATCCTACTTGCAATTGGCGAAGAACTTTAACCCCTAAGGTTGAGTAAGGTTAGTAGCTGGGATATATCTCAACATATCTCAACCTATCCAAGTTGTGAGAAGCTGTGACTACAAGCCTCCTATTCAAACTCAAGAGGAGCTAAAGCATTTGCAAGTAGCATTAGGGCGGGTGATGTGGAAGGGAGCGTGAAGGGAGGAGCGATCCCAAATAGATTGTTGTTCTTTATGTTCCCCTTTAAAGGGGCGCCAAATTTATAAGAGTGCCTCTCAAACAGATCCCTCCCAATGTGCTACTCTGGATTGAACAACCCAGAATTCCTGACATAGAGGGTCGACATTCCAGGATGAATGCAGCACAAGAAAATGTAGCATTTCACCATCGTCTTTTCCTGGTTTTCGTTCTCCAGCCACATCAGTTGAGCATCAGGCCCCAGACTATCCCCAGACCATCCCAGACCCCATCGAACGAATCGCGCCTGCAGGCGATTCGAAGACCGCTCGCTCGATGGCTTGACGAATGTCATAAGGTTCCAAGCCTTTGGCCTTGGCGAAACCATCGGGGAGGTACCCTCCAGTGATTTATCGATGATTTTCCCGTTACAAGCCCCCCATGTTTTTCAGGGATGTTCCATAAACCAGTTCCTTAATGGGATGACCCTGGTAGGGTACATACCCTCTAAAGTGATTTAACATATCCCAAAATATGGATGAAAATGGCCTATGGAGTTCCATGATTTACCTATATTTGTATACAATAATCATATATTGTTCATTGTTTTTCCGGAGTTATGATAAAATTTCCCGGGGATATGTCACTTAGGGATGGTTTTCAATTCATTTAAATTCCATCTATGAATGAAAATGGCAAGTCAGTGGGCATGGTGTATGGATTTGCTGCACCATTTCAGTTCGTGTCACAGTGAGGATAGCCCAGTTTGGTGCCATGCAAGGACCCTCCGGTAGTCAAACGTGGCAATGGAAAATCCATGAAAATCCACTATAAATGGAGGTTTTCAATGGGAAAATCATCTTTGATTACCGGAGGGTAGATGATGGGGATCTGCCAAAATGAGTTGGATCGACCTACCATATGCAGGGCCTAAAAAATCTCACCCACAAAGGGTGGTCGTCTACGGCATCATATTTTAGGCACAATAATGCCACAATGGGCCGTTGAAAAATAGATCCAAGTTATAAGGGGAGTACAAATGCATGGCTTGGTCTGGTTGTTGAACAGGCGTACTAGAATAACCGGGTGTAACATTTGCGGATACCACAGCTCCTCGCCAAACCGATCGAAGTACCCCCAATCAATGATCGGACCTCTATTCCCGTCCGAAAATTTGAAGATTTCGGTGTGTCTGAAAATGGGGATACTTCAAAATGTATGGCCATTTGTATGCGGAAAATTAGGTTTTAAAATATCATGTTGTTTGCTGTGTTAATTTGCGTACAAATTTAAACTATAGTTGCTGGCTATATTATTTCCAAAGCAAACTACAATATACGTAAAATCTCACCAGAAAATACCCGTGACATCGCCATCAAACCTTCCTCATAAAATTGACAATATAACCCATAATTCAATAGTCAAACTCCCAGCTTTCATATTTATTGTAGTGAAATCCTAATTTGGAGTGGGTAAAATCACCATAAGTTCCGGGCTATTTCATCCCTTTTCACCTTCAACCCTTCCCACGCCTGGGCATGTAATCCAGCTGCCACACCTGCAACCTGCGCCGCTACCTCCTAGAGAAAGGCATAGAAAGGGGCCCCATAGATCTGAAACTCATGTCACATTGTGTTATGACCATGGTTTTTCCATGTTTTTCCTATGGTCACGACACGGGTAAACCCAAAATTCTAAGTTTAAGTCATCTTAAATCATCAAAATTTGGAAAATCATGATGAACCGCGATTTTTTAGGGGAGTTTGGTGGTCCAAATGTTGAGACAACTCCAGATGTCATTCAGATCTAATGATACATGAAGTAACATGACAGTATACCCTCCAGTAGTCAAACATGGCTTACTGGAAAATAGTGCAAGGTTTTTGCCAGCTATAAGCCTCCGTTTTAATCGGGATTTCCAAGCTAGCCATGTCTGATTGCCAGAGAGTGGATGATTTTCCCAGCTATAGACATGCATTCAGGCCACAAGGATTTCCAATTCCCTTCCGGCACTTATCGATCAGCTGGAGAGTGATCCAAATTCTGCGCCATGGATTTTTGGGATTGAATCAACAAATCTTATGGATATAGCCCCAAAAAAAAGCCATAGAGGTATTAAATATTAAAAAACATTCAAAAAACTAAGAACATGCCATGAAAACTCCACATGTTTGGATGAATCACCCCTGTTTCCCTCTAAGAAACCATGGGAATTGTCCATTTTATCCGGGTGTGATCTGCCTGACATCAACCAATCAACCCCAGAGGCGTGGCTCGCCGCTCCTGTCGCTGCGTCTCGTTCCAGTCGCTTTGGACCATGGACTTCCACGCAGCGTGCCGTGCGGCCTGCCAGGGACATACAATCCTGCATAAAATCCTACAAAATGACCATTGAATCCCATTGAAGTCACCATTAGATCCCATAGAATCACCAAATAAATCACCATTAAATCCCATCAGAAACCGTTGAGTCTCACTAAATTCTATGAATTTTGTAGGGCCCACGGCGGCCCAGACCCACCTCCACGCAGGACTTGGCCCCCGCAGTGGCCAGCCCGGCCGAGAAGCCGGCGGCCAAGCAGCGGAGTGCCATCTGGCGCTAGCTGGAACTGGATCCAGAACCAAATCCCCTAGGATTTGCCCTCTGGTAATTAGTCATAGCCATGGAAAATGGCTAATTTTGGATGATATTTTCCCATTAAAACCTCCAATTAAAGGGGAGTTTCCATGGCTATGTTAGTCATAACCAGAGGATTTATGTGTTATGTTGGAAACCGAAGAATAAACTTACCATTTCGTGGGATGCTTGGAATCCCACCCATAATTTTATGGTGATGAACTGGGATGGCTTGTTCTTGGGTTTGCCACAGTAATGGGTTTAAAGTTTCTATTCATTTGAAAAAGTCGCCGAAATTTTCTCAGCTCCATGCATCCAGTTGAGGGAAAAAACCTCTTGATATTTATGATTCCTGTACATTGATGGTTATAAATGGATTTTGGTTCTGGTTACACGGAGGGACACAACGGCTGCATGAGTTTTATTGCAGTTGTTCAAGGTAATGTGGCAGACCCAAAACCATGGCCCATCTCCGATGACTTTCTATGACTCCCCCGGCCATGAAGAATGCGGGCGCATCATGGAAGGGGTTGGACTTGGTAACGTCTTGAAAGTGAACTGTTGAACTGTTCAATGGAATGTAGCAACACCGAAAAAATTAAGAGTACTGTAATTTTGCCACTATTTCAGTAAGAACATCCTTTTCCATTGTTGTTTTATTCTTTTCCGGGGTTGCCAAAAACGTGGCGCCGGGATTAACCGAGGTCATCAGGGCAGCCGTGCAAGAGGGCACTATGCCAGTCACATCCGAACACATCGGTTTTTGCCCATGGTTTAGCCCATGAATTCTGAATGTGATATAGAAATTTGCCAGGACATATGTATGTATGTACGTATGTATGCATAACCATCAAATTAGTACTATTCACGAAACCAATCACCTTGCCACATTCTGTTGTTTCCCAATGGGTCTGGTCTGGTCATCTTCTACCATACCTTAGCACCTCCCACACCATGGCACCTTGTGGATTGTCTGCAGGGTTAGCCCCGGCAAAATAGCAGAAAAAGAAGTTATATAATATATGTATATATATATATACATTTGTTTGTCTCGATTTTCTGTTTCCACTCCGTATGAAATACAGATACTCTTCGTTGTGCTTCCATGTTTTAATGTTGTTCCTCCTTCTTTGCTAGCTTCCCAATGCTGCCCAACTGCTTGTTGGCTCTTAGGCAAGTCGGCCGCCACTGCGGCTGCTGCTGCAATCGTTTGAGAATTCAAATCCTGGACAGGGTGGTTTCAACCCCCTTGAAACATTTCTGATTGGAGGTCATCAGGCTAGGTAAAGGTGGAGCATTATATATGAAAATGAAAATTAGGGACTGAACATTATTTTGAAGCAGTTGGAAACTGTCAAATCACCATTTTGGGGGGCCAATTGTCTGAAAAACCAATACATTGAAGTGTTTTTCACTGTCACGGTGCAGAAACGGAATCTTTGAAGCTCCAAAGTTTGCTATGGAGATCTATGTAGCGAAGTTGCTGAAATGATGAAAATACTATGTTGATACCAACTAACATGTCATATCATCAAGTTCAGGAGTTCAGGACCGAATGTTTGATACATTGAGGCTAACTTGTTGTTGGCTCAATCCTCCACATGTCCTGATCGAATGCGCAGAAGTGGTTAAAGTATGTTAAAGCAAACATTTACAGGACAAACAGGATGAACATCATGATTTGGTGGTAGAAACCCATTATTGTGTCGTAGTATTTCCCTGCAATTTTGAATAGTGAAGCCAAAAAGAAACAAGAGAGTAATTCATCACTAGTTTGATAGGATCTGACTTTTCTATGGTTTTGTTTGTGATGAGTTATGGTTGCTTATGATATGGTTGGTGATTAATGATGGATGAATGATGGTTATTCAGCCACAGTTCCAGTCTCAACCATCATGAACCATCATGAACCATCATCAAACCATCGTTAAACCGTCATGAAACATCATTAATTAACCATCATTAAACCATCATTAAATAGTCATGAAACATCATTAACCATCATTAAACCATCATTAAATAGTCATGAAACATCATTAACCATCATTAAACCATGTTAAACCACCATCTCACTATCAAACCATGAACCATTATCAACCATCGGTTGATGGTGAAATCTCTATCTTTTTGGACCCTGCCGTTTACAGATCACCCCCCTTCCGTCCCCGCCTTGCCCTGCAGCCGCCCTTCGTGGAAGCCAGCGGCCGCCGCAGCGGCGGCGGCACAAAGCTCCTGCTGCACATAGGGCAAGCCGCCTTTCCTCAGTCCGGGCTGAACCAAATGTCTTGTATATAACATGTTTTCTCAAGAATCTCTCTATATTATATACTGTATATATAAGCAGATAGATAGATATCGATATAGATAGATAATGAAACAAGCATGTGTTTATGTATGTTCTATGAATATGTGAGCTAATTGCCCACTATGTATATACAATATACAATTGTATACATTTAGAGATGAACATGATTGATGTACGGACGATACATCTTCCGTGGCCAAACCCCGATTTTGGTGATATTTTTGCAGATCTAACCAGTCAAATGGGATCGACTCATATATTGAGGTGAAGATGGTCTTACCTACGGAAATTTGGCATTTGTATATGTATATGCTACAAAAAACACCCAAGAATTAGATTGAACCAACGAACGTGGTCACAATGTATTTGCCTGAAAACTGAGGATACACAAGAATATGTAATTTTATGTAATTTTCATGGGGACAATTAATGATTCGTTGGATTTTGGTGGTGCCCCAGTTTTGGACAAATCAATATTCTGGACCAAATGAAACATTAGTTCAGTGTCTGATTTCCAAACCCCAGATTTTGATTATCAAGGACCACCTGTGACTGGAACCAACTGGCATTTGTTGATGCGGGGCTGACATTAGCGAATTCTGATGAGCTGATGACGGTCGTGATGATGGTGATGGTGGTGCTTCAGTTTGTCCTTTCAGGAGCAGGATCTACCATCAACATGAGACCTGGTAGTTGAATGCCTCTTTAGTTTCTTAGTGCCTGACCAAAACATACCAAAACAATGCCCCTTAAACTATGTGTAAAAACCATCTGTTGGCAAAAATCCAGCCTGATTTTGATTTGTCAGCTTCCGATTTCAGGCTAAAATGCACATGTTTCTGCTGTTCGTCAGACGGTCCATCCACCGTGTTTACATTCTTAAATCCCGATGTTGCTCTGTTTGAAGCAAGCTGTTTTGTGCTTGACTCCAAATTTGTTCTGGTCCAAGTGCCATATCCTCCTATCAAATCCCATGTTGCCAATAAAATTCGGTCAAAATCCATAATTTTTTCCGGTCAAAACTCAACTTTGTCTTCATTCATCTTTTCATTGTGAAATTTCACTGGCGATGCCGTCAAGTCTCACCCAATTGGATTGGTTTCGGGGACAATTGATATAGATCGAAACCCCATATGTCATGAGGAAAACCAGCCGATATACCAGCCAGTTTCACAGGTTCCCCTTAAGATTTTCTCTTCAATCAATCCAATGAATAAGGATTAAAACACCATCGAACCCTATTACCCTCTGGTAAACTAACATAACTATGGAAAATCACCATCTGTAATGGGAAAATCAACTATAAATATGGCCATTTTCAATAGCTATGTTGGTTTACCAGAGGGTAAACCTTTCTCTCTCCTATTGAGCCCTATTAAACATCAATTCCCCCAGTGCTCTGCTCATCAAGACGCCGCGCCAGATCCCGCGCCGCGCCAGCGGCCAGCGTCACGATCTGCGAAATCCAAGGCTCAGGTGGAGTTGATGGATTGGTTAAAGGAAAATTCTTAACCGGAAACCATGGATTTTCCACGGATTTTCCCATGAACTATGGGACTTTCCTGTAAATGGTCCCTTTATCCATTGACAACCAGAAACTTTCCTGTAAATTGTCCCTTTATCTATTGACAACCAGAAACCAGGGATTTTCCCATGAAAATTCGTGAAATATGCAAGTCTCCTGTAATTGAACCAATCAATTGAATAGTGGGATAAGCACCGAAGGCGGATATGGGGATGGAATATAATTTCGGAATATGTCGGAGATATAATTTGATATAATATGATTTAATATTTGGGATGTAGTCTCATATCTAATGTGTCATCAAATGTGCTCCCTCTTTGAAATTATGGTGACAAAATGGAGGTACAGTGGGATATGACATGAGTATAATGGGGCATGTAGCCAACTTAGATATGTGGTAGCTGGTTAGTATTCTAAGTGTGTGTCTTCAAATTCAATTCCTAGGGTGCCGGGGTACCCAAAATTTCAATTCCATATTCTATGTAGTCCGCGAACCTTATACATATAGCTGCATGTGTATATGTTATATTCATCTAAACATACATGTACATTTATACTTATATACATACAATACATAGTCACATACATAGTCACATACATAGTCACATACATAGTCACATACATAGTCACATACATAGTCACATACATAGTCACATACATAGTCATACATATACATTAAATGTGGTATACATGTGGGATCATGTGTGTGTGTGTTGAGCACATGCACACATGTATTACGCATGTATGGGCAATAGCTTCTGAAAAGAATCGGTCATTTTGGGATACTTGTCCCATGCGTTTGCCGTGATTCCAGTCAGGTTACCCTCTGATAAACTAACATAACTATGGAAAATCTCCATTTCTAATGGGAAAATCAACTATAAATGGCCATTTTCAATAGCTTTTTGTATGTTTACCAGAGGTTACTCCGATTTACCCGCCTCTTCCTCGGACTTTTTTCGACCCTCCCAGGCCTGGCGAGGGGCAGTGGCCACCCAACACATGGTTTTCCATGTCTAGCAACCCACTATAAAGAGGAAGACCCCCATCCAACTCCACGATAGGTTGGTCATGGTGATCAGTCATATGACCGTTCAAGTTTTATGGACACACAATGAGTTTACAGTTTTATGCAGTTTTGCCATTCTCATAGCTCACCACCATTGTGACTTGTAAATCCCAAGTTTGTTTGTTGCAAGAGTCCCATGTTCTGTCTGTAGGTAGTCAGTCCCATACACACCGGGACTTTTCCCAAGTCTCAATGGATTGGTTAAAGGGAAATTTTACAGGATAGCCCCATATTTCATAGGAAAATCCATGGTTTCCTGTAAATTTTCCCTTAAACCAATCCAATGAAAGTCGTTTGATAGCATTCTCCAATGTTTTGCTCCTAAATTCCACTTGTCACCTGCTGTCACCTTCGGGTGACCCACGGATTCCACGCTCCATCTGACCTGCTGGAACTCAATGAGGTTCACCTCGGAGTCCTCCGCAAGGAGAGGAGCCACTGATCTCATGCAAATCCAAAGGTTCTCATCTTACCCTCTGGTCAACTAACATAGCTATTGAAAATGGCCATTTATAGTGGATTTTCCCATTAAAACTGGTGATGTTCCATAGCTATGTTAGTTTACCAGAGGAGGGTATAGGTTCTAGATGGTATTTTGTAGAAAATGGTGGTAATTATACTCATGCATCAATTCCCCAAAAAAAAAGCTTGTGCACAATAATAAGATATCCCCACTTGGAGTTTATGATATTGGGTAAACCTCTGTGGTTGGGATGATGTAGAATAACCCCCAATCATGGTTGGTTAATGCGTTTACCATTGGGTTTACCACATTCAGGCTTGATACTGCCTACTATGATCCTGGTATATTGTGGTGGGGTATGTGGCCAGTTCATGCCAGTTCCTAGTGCGGAGGATCATATTTGGGGGTGTGTCCCAGTTGGTATGTGGCTAATAGCGGCACACACCCCTGTCGGGTGTGTGAAGGATTGCATCATAAAACGCTTACTGGGCGTGCAATGGCCTGCACATCGCAGTAGAGGATCATGGTGGTACATCACCCCAACAAATTTTTGGCCTCCTTTGTTTGGGGGGTACCCTTGGTAGGGGATGGATATGAAACTACCACAAAAAGAAACGCCTAATTATTTTTTATAATACATAAAGATGGAATGTCCAGTAAGTGAGATCAATTGTACTTGTCAAGACTTGCACATGATGCCTTTTCCAAGAGGGACCACACATGCAAACCACTCAAAGACGGGGCGAACGGTCCCACACTGAGATCCCACTAGCCCGTTGGGGCAGTATCTTTGCAGAATTTTGCAGACCCATAGAACCATGCTGGAAAATACCAAAAAAATACAATTGAAAGCACCATAAAGCACCATTCAATCAGTCTACTACTAGATTTACATATGCTTTTGACACAAATCTTGTCATCTGCTCCCATTCACCAACCCCTTTCCCTTGGCTGTTCCTTGTTGAGATCGACCTTCTCAAACAACGAAGAGGACGTCCCGCCCAGCGCGATAGATTTCGAGAAGGCCTTTCGAAACCTGGAAGATATGGTTGGATGGTGAGTTTTCATGCCTTTCTTCTATGGATAATCCTAAGAACAATTAGTTGATATTAGTTGATTGTTTTGGATATCTCAAGAATACCATGACTGACATCATGACTTGTTGATTGTAGAATCGTGCTACCCCATCTTTCCTTCTGTACATCGAGATTCATGTTTCTCACTGACCCTCCACTACATGTAGATAATCATCGACTATGGAAGAGCCATGGGTTCCCTAAAAATCATCTATAAGGAGGTTTTCTAAAATAGGGGTACCCCTAACATCCATTTTAGTAGGGTGTTCCTTTATAAACCATCCATTTTGGGGTACCTCCATTTATGGAAACCGCCATAAAAGATGCTGAACTTTTCATATCAGGCCACTCACTGGAGGCAACACCATGGGAAAACCCCACAGCCGCCGAGCCACTCAGAAGGCTCGACCATCCCATTCTTGTCCAGGTCCATCTGGCTAAAACTTTGTTGGCCACCTGAAATGTGGCTTCGCAGGGATAGCGGGTGGTCATCTCAGCTAGCTATCTGGAAAAGAAAAGATGAAAACAGTTGAAGAACGGATACTCACTATCTGGGAAAGAGACATTAATCATTAATCACTAAATGTTCTTGCTGAACTATTGAGGGGCCGTGCCAATTGAAAGTCCATCAAAGACATTCAAGTTGTCTTATGTTTTTCCTTCCAACCAATGCTGGGAACGAGTTGGCTCGGGACGTGTGCAATATGTGCATATATGTGCTACATGACGGCTATCTTTGCATTTCTTCCCGGTATGTTCTGGTCTGTTCACTCTTATCAAGTGTATGAGCTATGTCCAAATCCTGATCAGTGAAATGCAAACCACAACAAAAAAGATGATAACATTCTGGATGAGTCGTACTAATTTCACAAGTAAATACCTGCAGTAAGATGAAATGACATTATGATAATGATTCCCCCACTATTTTAGTTCTCCATCATTTCTCCCAGGGACCAGCACGGCCGGGGAGATCATCCATGACCCACAAGGGCAGGGCACCTGGACCTGTTTTCTGGAGAAGTTCCGAAGTGGTGGCGTCCTAAACGGCCAAATGTCAGGTGAAAAGATGGGAAACTGCAAGCTGTGCTTGTGGTACTTAACATGCAATGTTGATGTGTTGATTGTTTATTTCTATGTAGACAATGGAGACATGGATCTCCCTCTCTTTATGTATAGATCTCCCTCTCTGTTTTTGGTTATCTCTCTCTCTCTCTCTCTCTCTCTGGACATGCTTGTTTCAATATGAGAGGGAAACTGTTCACGCAAGCAAGTACGAGATGGACCTATATACATTCGAACATGATCCGGTATATTTCTATGGCATCCTATTAAATCCTATTATGCACCAATTATCAAACAATATGGCAATCTTAATATGGCAAACAACGGCAATGTCGTAAACCCAGCAATAAATGTCAACAAACCCAACAATAAATCTACCATATGGGGATGGTTGGAATCCCAACCAGTTGGCCTTCGCCTCTTCGACAGCGTGTCTAGCAGCAAACTGGCTGGCCTGAAGGTTCCATGGAAAAAAAGAAACTTACCCTCTGGTTATTTCACATAGCTATAGAAAATGGCCCCTTTATAGATGAGTTATGATGATTTACCTATTAGGAATGGTTATTTTCCGTAGCTACGTGACATAACCAGAGGGTATATAGTTGGAGGTGCAGTGAAAGTTTTAGATGAGAATGACCATGGGATTACAATGATGATAACCCACATCAGTCTAGTTGGGATACAACTCCTTTGTTTGTATAGTCTTAATTATATACAGTTTTATAGAACCACTTACAGCTGGAACTGCAAACCCAAGTGCACAACGATAATCAACGATACCTCGGTAACTTCAAGCTGGAGTCATGACCATTTCAGCCTTTACATCCATTGCACAAACTTGTGTGCAAACTGGTTGCATTGACTCAATACTGCAGCTATGGTGGCTGCCCAGACTCCACACCTGAACTGCGGCCGCAAATAGCTCACCTGCAGCCATTCTTGGATGGGTCATGCCATTGGCCATTCCCATAGGTGGATTGAAGTGGTTACCCTAGGATAAACAAATTCATAGATGTGCTAAACCAATGGTTTCCCTAGGAAAATAAATGATCTACAACTGGTGGAATTTCATGGAATTTCCACATCTATTAAAAAAATGTAAATTTTCAACTGGTTACCCTCCCCAATGCATCGATCTTCCGTTGAACATCTTCCCATTTTGTCGGAGATATGTCGATGGTTGGCGGGAGAATGTTAAAGTCGAAATCTAGGGCCTCGCTTCACCATTATCCCAAGAACGTTGTCTTGTTGCTTAAATTGAAAATACATGAAACTACGAATATTATTGTCACAACATGTCACAACGCAAAGTGTGCACGCATACATCCAGTTCAGTGCGTGTATCCATCCATCCATCCACATCAAATCATACCGCATGTAACATGATGTTGCACCACACCATATAATAGCATAGAAATACATAGAAATACATGCATTCCTCAACTCGGCTCTCGCATCATCCAAACTAGCTGGTCACCTGGAACCTGTAGCAATCAGCCAAGAGACTTTGTCCATTGAAGTGCGCGGCGTCGGGGATAAAAAGCAACGACCTGACTTGGATGGTCTTGCGAAAAAAGGTGGATTGATCAAAAAAAGGAGCACTGAGCACATCCACAAAAACATGAGGGACACCATGTCTATATCATGTTAAGTTATATCCCCTGGTATCTCCATTATCTGCCTATCGGAATAGAGGATAAGCAAGAATAGACCAATGAAGTCATAACAACAAAGGGATCAAATCTGAAAAAAGTAAAAAATGATGGATTTAGCGCACAACCCCAAAGGATGGGGGATTCTAGCGGCTGTAGTTTCCATGATGTATCCGAAAAGAATTCCTCACTGGGAGTGGGACCATTGACCATTGTCTGCAAAGTATATATGGGTTTTGGTTCCAATCTTTAGAGATTCTCCGCCCCTCCTTCGTGTTGCCTGTCACTTGCGTTGTATAGCCACATTCTATCCGCCCAAGATCCACTAACCTTTCTTGGTTAGATGGTATAGTTATGATTGGTTATGTCTATGTTGGAAATGTATGGAACTGTTGAAGAACAATACCAGGTGATCCAAGGTCATGATGGCGTTCTTTGGAACGCGAACACGATAGACTCCCGACATCTGAAGACTTTGCACTTTGCGTGCAATCTTCCCCAAGTCTCCAGTGTTTTTACCCTACCTGAAAAGTACTAACCACCAAACTTCAAGGGTTTAAGGTCATGTAAAGTGCATTTGCTTCGCTTCCATTGGTGCCCCCTGTGTGCCTCCCGAGCTTTTTCGGTTCACTTCCCTTTTCAGCTGGCTAAACTATCATGTTCCACTCCCAGTGTCTCTGTGAACACTACCAGCTTCCAAATTCCCCTGGTTTTAGGATCCACCTCCCCCCCCAAACAAAGGACTAAATTCATCTGGATGAATTTTCGGAGATCTTCCTAAGCAGATCACCCTGCCATTTCTGACCCCAGCCAAAAAATGCCCCGCCATAGCCATCTCAACTCAGCTGCTCTTTGCCCTCCACCAACCGGGCGCCCATCTCGGAGGGGCAGTCCTGGAAAACAGCAGCCGGACCTTTTCTTAGAAAATCTGAGGAAAAATGGTTTATGTAGATTAGATCATTGAAGATTTTTTCTCTGGGATAGCTTTTTGCCTTCTCTGTGTAGGGACATGGCTCTGGCTATAGATTCAAATTGATCAAGTGACCTGTCTAATTACATCATATTATATCATTGCCATATCTGGCTACCGGAAGATATCCAAAACATGCATTCCTTGCATTACTGTAACCATGTCACAAGCTCAACCCATTGTAGACCTGCAGGTGTGTACAAAATCTCAGGGCTCCTTGGGCCCACTGATGGCGTGCGCGTCTTTCGTTGTCTTCGCCTCCATACACCGGAGCTTCCATTCATCGCAGTGCATGGAATCCAAAGAACTGGTTGTGGAACATGTTGTTCCCATTGGGAAAAATAACAAACACGTCTTCTTGGCGGTTCATCTTAGGTTTCTGTGGTAGACAAGATTGAAACATATTGAAGCAGAAAATTGCTTGCGGGAAAAATCTCCCGTTTGGGGATGATCTTGCCAGGCGGATGTCGAAAACACTGGGGACCCATAGAATCTGACCAAGCCATGTGGCATGGTCTATACATGTCTATGCCACCCAAGTTCGGTAAACTTGGAGATGGTTCATGCTTATTCTCGAGGAGTCAGGTCTGGTATGGCAAGAAATGACTGAAACCAACCCCAAGTTGCCGCGGTTTGACCATCCCTTTTCCCCCACTTTCGCTCGCAACAACGATAATCCCAACCACCACAGTCAGGCGATGTGCGGAGCTTGGCCTACAGAGCGGCAGTTGGCAGTTGGAGACAGCTCCACAAGAAGTCGAAGTACTTTGTTTCCGTGGCAAACCATGGTTTATGGCTCCACATTAACCATGATTAGGTCATTTACAACGATTCACATCACTAAACTTGAGCCATCAAGATCTAAACCTGAATCTACTAATACACAACAAATAGGTAACTACAGTAGTTTCCCAACCCAGCCATACCAGTGACCAATGTGCCCAGCCTCACTGAGGTTGCTCCTGTTGATCAGTCTGTTGGTTCTTCTGCTGTCTTTCTCGGATGAACTCGCGCAATAACAAGGCGAAGAGTAAAGCACCTGGTGCTGATTCTGAGGCTTTTGGGAAACTCTATGTGACCGGACCCTTTAAAAGCCTCCATGTAGTACGGATACCACGGTAGCACGGATATTCGTAATGTGCTTGAAACATAGTCATCACCGTTCCAATGGCTTTTGGGGGAGCAACTGGGCACAAGATCACCGGCACCCCTACAACCATCTCCCTCAGCCCAGAGATGATCAGAGATGTAGAGTAACGAATAAAGGAACCCAACTGCCTGAACAAAGACCCTCGGGGTAAGCAGCCTAGAAATGAAGTGCAAAAATGCACCATGTTGTCATGGATTCCTATTTTCCAGTTGCAGCTTCGTTGGCCCAAGGGTAAGTTTTCCTTGAAGCTCATCATTTGGTGGCGGCACTGAAGATCTCAAAGTGACACAGTCTAGCGTATTCCAAAGAGAGGAGCCAGAGCTGTGTGGTGGTTTGAGGCTCCTCCCGGAATCCCCTCCAACAAAAATTGGGATATATCATCCCAAGTAGGTGTAGTAAAACGAGGAAAACATCCAAAGAAACGATATGGAAGATGATTTGGGACTGGACATGCCACTTTGGGGTTTGCGTGTTAGGTTTCACGCCGCTGTCACCTCGAGGATCCTGCAGACATCAATGGCAAATCGCTCTCAACAGCTGCACCTGAGGAAGTGAGCAGCACCAAGATCGTCAGAATCAGGGAGATCTGAACCCTTGCCTTGGCCGAAGAGTTGCAGGTGCACAAAATCCGCAAAGTGCAAGTACCATGATGTCCCCTCTGGTAATTTTAACATATAGCTATAGAGAAAATCACCATATATAATATATTTCATGGGTATATATCACCTATAGATGGCCTCATGGCCATGTTCAATAGCTTTTTGTATGTTTACCAGAGGGTAGTCATGGGATTAGCCGATAGCCAACTTGGAAGTGGAAGATCCAACTGATCCAACTCATCAGATCCCCCGAAGCCTTGAGTCGCCGCAGGGCGGGTTCCAAGGTACAGAGTGTGCCCAGTGAATTTCGTTCGCCAAGCAGAGGGTGGTGAGGACAATGATGACCTCCAGCACAATTGTCAGAGTTCCACGCCGATAAATACCACCAATAAGGAACCAACATGAATAGAGCCAAACGTTAAAGTCAGAAGCTTCGGAGGCTAACAGGTAGTGATTGTTCAGGGGGAAGGGCTCAGTCACTGAGTTTGTTGTTGGTGTTCAAGGGGGGATTTGTTAGGAAACCGTTGCCATTTTGCAACCAAGGGTCTGCTGGAGTCAACCGACGGCCCTGCCCATCATCTATAGTCATCTCAAGTGGGTAGAAAGGGATTGATAGAATATGTAAATTTCAAAGAATTTTCTCTAAAGAGAGGATAACCCCCCAAAAAAACATATCTAATTACGTCAGGATGACTATAAATTCATATATATAAATTCATCCTGTTATCATGGGGTACTTTTCAGGGTCACCAAAAATTGACGAAACTATGGCTGTGATCTATGACAAGCTATGATCTACAAGTGTGGCAGTGCACCACCCCATCCATGAACTGCCATGTGTTGGCTGGGTCATCTAACCCCATTCGCAGCCAAAAAAGTCCAGCGACAGATGCAGTCACCAACAGGACCAACTCCATACGATTCCATTCTGCCTGTCCGCACTCAGGTCTGGAGAAGTTCGTCCATGGCACCATAGATACAGTATCACCCATTAGTTTATATATATATATACATACATATTATATATAATATAAAAATATAAATATATATATATATAATTACCTAAATATATTAACCACTGATGATGTCCAACATCTGATGATTAAAGTTCATACAGCCCCTACATTCTGATCGTTTTCTGTACCTCTTTGATGCCCTTGATTCTGACCTTTGGATCACAGAGTGGCAACACCCAAAGAACGTTGACTTTGGTTGCCATGATTGATGACCGTTTGTTTCCCAGATCTGGTTGCACCTGACATGAATCATTATGTGGGTACCCCTCGTGATCTCTTTGGCGGGAAGGGGTGCTACCCACTAATGAGCATCCAACGTTCTGACTAAGTTCAAGGTGAACGGAGCTCCAACATGAACAGCGTTTGTGGACGCTTTACCTACATCTACCCATTCAAAAATGGTGATGTTCCATACAAGTTCTGTGAAACAACCAGAGGGTAACCGTTTCAAAGTCAGTCTCTGGTGGAGCCTTCATGTAAGGCCGGTTGGTGGCGTGCAGCGAGAGCGAAGCTATGAGAATGAAATTCACCCCTGCCATCCTTGGCGAAAGTCCAGCCATTGGAGCGGTTTAAGATGGTTTTTCTTGATACCCTCTGGTAAACTAACATAGAAATGGAAAATGACCATGTTTAATAGGTAAATCACCATGTTTATCATCTATATTAAATAACCAGAGGGTAAATGTGGCAGGAAAACATGGTTTCTTGCCTGCAATTCCAGTGGGTCCTGTGAATTTCCTTTCATCCAATTCTGCGAATGGTCATTTTATGATAATTTATGAAAAGGGAGTGCAATATCGGGATATGAATGGTGCTACCAACTACTAGTATTAGTATGTGGCTTAATTTTCATGAAATGGATATGGGCATGGGCCTGAGGATATTGCGGAATTGCGTTTTGAAATCCCTCGTGAATGTCCGTCTTATCAACAGCTCTGTGCCCATTGTAGATTCTACATTTACATCAAGAGCGTAGCAAGTCCAGACCTCTGTCAGTGAGCCACCTATGACGGCCACCTTGGTCCCGCCCACGAAACCCCAATTGAAGCAACAAATTTCAAGCCCAGATTAAGAGATAGCTGCTGCATCAATATGGATACTGTAATATACTATAATATGGAACTCATTAGAGTTTCCACTCTTCTGGTGACTCCATAGATCTTCATTTATCAACCTATTCTTTTTGCAAGTGCCCAACAATGTAGGTCCCCCTGGCAAGCTGCCACACTACAGTGCGCTGAAGTGAAGCCAAGCGGCTGCGTGGAGGGGTTCAGGGTCACCGGAAAGGTGGTACTCACCAATTTCAGGCACATCTTTCGCACCAAACGTTCCACCTGGCACCAGAAATCAAGGGTTTTGTTTCTTTTCCCACCTCCCAGGGAGTTGTTTTTCAGCTTCAAAAACAAGTGCAGCAAATCTACAAATGGAGCATGGCCATTTTCCATCGCCACGGGCCAAGGGCCTACTTTAGGGTTTCACCTGCGTCTGGTTTGACATCAAAGAGACCTTGTCCAGCCTCCCACGTTTCATAGCCTGTATGGTAGGATCTCGTCAAATAAAGCCTCACAAATCGGTTCGAGCGCTTGCGGCACTTTCCCAACGGGACTGGCAAAGGCCGGTGGGATAGCATTAATTTGTTTGCCCCAAATTCAAGAACATTTGCGCACAAGCTAATTCAGCGTTCACTAGGGTACCACGCTCTTCACCCAGAGTATGTTGACCAAATAGACTGATATGTACCCAGTCCATCCAATTGTGATGATCATATGATCCACAATCTTTCCCCACATTCATGATATTATTTGACTTGCTGGTTCACCGTATCTGGAGAAAAAGAACATGCCATATCCTTGGGTAAACCAACATAGATGCGGAAAACCCGCAATTTGTATATCATGTCCTCGGGAAACCATTGGTTTTTCACATCTATATTAGTTTACCAAAGGGTACCCTCAACAACTTACATCTGATTTTGTGGTGCAAGATCCCTGGTAAAATATCTATTTTCAGTGGTCTTCATCATAAACATGGAACAATGGTTCTATGAAAATTGATCAAACATGAACAAACGGCTATGAAGGTCCAATTGCCCCGTTCATATTCCAATAAACTATAGAAATACCACCCTAATTCATGGTAAATGCTCTACTTTTTTATCCTTTTGGCTTGTCTGAAAATCATGAGAAAGCTCCAAAATCAAGTAGCTAATGATCATTCTCTGAATTAGTGCCGCTATTTTATGGGCACCTCTATTTTCAGACAAACATACCCATCATGATAACAGCTCCCAGCAGTCTTTTCAGGGTGATCTGCACGCTGGAGGGTTTCATCGTAAGATCCTTTTCAAAATTAGCAACCCCGCCTATTTCCCCCATACAAAATATACACCTTCTCCAATTTCCTCCATCTGTGCCATGAAACACTTGCGGCTCCTCAGCCAGGCTCTTCTCCTGTGTGATCTTTAGCCACGAGCCAGGGCCAACCTCGCGCTAGTGGCCCTTGGGGCCTTCGGAGTTCACCATGGAAAATGAGATGTCAGGGGAATGTTTTCGCGAACGAACTCGTTGTATACATGGGTCAAAAATTCAGGTCTTGATTTAGGGCCTTAGGGCAATGTAACTCAAATTTTCTTGGGCAACGAGCTCAGAAGGTCTTGATTTGGGCAGTGTGAGGATCAAGACTACTGGGCTGTTGCCATCACAAAGAACAAAAGCAACACCAGCAGCAGCAACAGAAAAAGAATACAAGATAAGACTAGGAGTTTATATAACAAGGAATCCTCGTACCATGAGTGCTTGGGTAGCTTGCATCTTAAAGAGTCTGAAAAGGGTCATGTGTGGCCTGCATCTTGACCAGTGTCAACCCAAAATCAATAACCCCCAGTCGATTAATAAGTGGGTACAACAATTTGGAACTAGAATTGCATTGTCACTATTTCGGGACCCCCCATGCCCTGCTGGAACTCTTGGATTCTATGGTCCTGGGTCCTCCCCCTGAAGCATAAGCCTTGTTTCGCTAAAACTTCCAGAGCTTCCGGTTACATCTGGATGAATGATGTCACAATGACGTGATAGTTCACCGACCTGAACCATTTGCCATTTCAATGCCCAAGGCCGCAACAGCCATGCCCTGCGATCTTCCCAATCTTCCCATCCAAGTGGCGATGAAACAAAGCGCGATGGCGACCAACGCCAACATCCGACCCAGCACCAAGAACTTGTTGTCCAACAGGCATTGCTGCTCAGGTTGGATATCAGCTGGCTCCATGCGGTAGCAAATCCTAGCGGTTGCTGCTGAACTGGAAGGATCACACCTCCACCTCTTTGGATCTCGAGTTCAAAGAGATGTCGTTCATTCTTTGTCATTACTGGCTGCTGAGTTGTTCAAATACCTTCATTCAGGAATATTCAGGACATGCCACCCACATACCATGGACAAAAGTCAAGATTTTTGAAACCATGTAGACTTCTACGTGTCGCGTCTGGGCGCTTAGTTGCTGCCAATCTTGATGAAGCAACCCACCACTGCGAACATCTGGGCTCACCATATGCTAATTACAAATCTTGGATGATCAAATGGTTTGGTCCCATTCAGGGCATTTGAAACCTCCCGTGGATCTGGTTATGTCTTAATCATGGCGCACAAATTGCAGCCACAAAGTATCAATAGTGGTTTGAGGGGCAAGCAATTTCGAGCCATACCCGCTCATGGCAAGCTACTTTGCAGTGAGCCACCCAAAAGATGCAATCACAAGCGAACAGCTCAGCAGCCATTACGACATCAGAAAACTTGTGAGGCATTGTTTCTTTGCGTAGTTTCCCAATGCAATATCCGTGGCATTTACCGTCCAAACGATTAGCTGAAGCCAAGTGAACCGGATAACAAGTGTAATGTGGGAAACTTAATGCCATACACCTACCATTTGATGATGGTTTATATACCAGTACCACCCATAAAAATGGTGATTTGGGGGATGCTTTGTTGGGTTTACCACATCGATCTCCCAATTTCTATGGCCTTTCTATCACCCTCCAGGCATAGCTGGCAAGGCACAAGTAGCGGCCAAAGGCAGCACAAAATTTGGGCAGAAAGCAATTCACCGCCACCACCAGTGCGACCCCCGCGCCAGCCCGCAAGGCTAAAATGAGCCTTGGCAACAAACCAAAACTGCTGCAAGCTAAATGTTCAATATGGCAGAGTCACTTGTATTCAGATTGTATCATATTGTCATTGTTATATATTCAATGATACATGTGCGAAAATTGATTAACAAAAATCTCCGTACTGTGAATGGAAGAAATCCTGCACCACCAAAAGGATGGTTGTTGAAATCCTATAAATAATGGGATGTTTACCACCCATCAACTGGTGCCGCCCAGATTCGCCAGCAGAACATAAACCACTGCAGAGAGCACGTGGGAGGAGAACAATGAGGGCTCCAAGCCCAAATACCTGTTGTACTGGCATTTGCGCGAAAAAAATGCGGTAAAACAGTACTAGAACCCATACAGGTGGTTTACTCTCTGGCAATCTATCCTGGCTGGCTGGAAAAACACAACCTTTTAGCAGGAACACGTGGAAAAAATATATCACCAAGTTGACTTACCATGGATTATACACCCTGTTACCAAAGGGGTCCTGACAAGTGGCGTTGACCCTTTCACACAGAAAAACATGGTCAATTTGGAACATGAAAAAAGTCGTAGAATTGAAAGGTGGAAAGTGTCAAACAATTGAAAATAACATATTCCGCATTACAATATGTTTGCATCGTTAGTCAAACAATTGAAAATAACATATTCCACATTACAATATGTTTGCATCATTATACCCTCTAGTCGTCAAACATGGCTAGCTTGAAACTCGGCCTTTTCCATTGCAAAAGAATGTAGCGTTTTCGATTGCCATGCTTTGTTGTCTGTGGCTGGCTGTTCCACAATTGAAACTGATTTCTGTTGATCCTATTATATAGTGATGCCCAGCTGCACTGGTTGACACCTCCAAATTGTTCAAAGATGTTCAAAGTGTGGTTGGTCACGTTCCCATTTCAGTAGTCCAAAATAACTTCACCAACGATTGAGCTTGAGGGGTAGTCAGTCTCCTTAGCGCCTCGTTTCTTAAGGGACCAGTCCATATCCCCAGCTCCGTAGCTTGTAATATTCAAGTAACCAAACATCTTCCGGAATGCCCCACTTGCATACGAGCAAGGAATACAGTAATGCGGTAAACCTTAAACCCTACACCCTAAACCATCCCCAAAACCACCACAACTTGGGTGGTATAAACCATATCCAAACGGTAGCTTTATTGGGTTTACCACATCAGATGTCTTATCAATGAGTTGGCAGGAAATGGAAGTGTTGTGTGATAGTCAAGGTTTCAAAGTGACAGCATTCAGGGAAGACCTAGCATGCGAAGACTTGAAATACCTCGACTGCCACATTGCTGTAGCTGTCGCTTCATGACGTTATGACCCTGTCGCCGAGCTCCAAGGTACGTCACCAAGCATTCCGCAGACACAAAGGTGGAACTTTGCCCCAAGTCGCCGATCTGCCGTGCGGACAGCCGACAGGGGGAGCCTTGGAAAGGGATTCACCTGTACAACTTAAGTGTCATCATAACGCTTACGGTACTGTACCAACCAAAATCACCCAAGAAATGGATGTCAAAGATTGTCGAAGATCATTTTCTTGATTGGAGATTGTAATTGTTGGGTTCCATGTCTGATTTCAAGGGGCATTTCACATTCGCCGCTTGTGAGTAGCACTTGGAGGGCTAGGAGAATATGGCATAGAATGAGAACGATATATCTTCGTGGAAGTCTGCGAGGATGGTGGAGGCACTAACATGCCTGGTTCATACTCTCAACCCTCTTAGTCATTGAAGATTCATCCAAACAGGGACAGACCTTTGTTACTAGAAACCACCATCCAGATCTCCTCTCACGGGAATTTGTGGAGTTTGGGATGCCAAAGACAGAGGCTCAAGAAAATGATGGTGACTACACATGGTGGATGACTACGGAACCCTATTGACGCACTTCGGAGACGAATTTGTGTTTAGCAAGTTGCTTAAACTTTTTCCACAACCACAACTGCTATAAACACCCAGTTTCAGAGGCCCCCAGAATCCTCACACAGTTCAACATCATATAGCGTGCGAACTTACCCACAACTGCGGTCTTGCCTGGGAACTGCATTATTACCAGTGGGGGTATGAAACACGCTAACCGGTACAACCATAGCAGTGGGTTCTTGCTGGGTTTTCCTTGAGTGAGCACATGTTTGAGGACGGTATTGACCCCCCATGACATGCACTACTGTGTCCACTGGCATCATGGGTGGTGGGCTAGCCCAAAATGTTCACCGAACGTGTCTCACACATGTTCCAATTAAGTGGTTCATAATGAGTCATCCAATATTATTCCAAATCATTCGAATTATCATCAAACATCTAAAAGATCATCAAACCCAGGTCCACCTGCACGGGCACCGAAGCGATGCCGATCCACCGTCGCAGCACATTGAGCTGATCACGGAAGGTGGCCGTTTGCTGCACCGCCAGCAGCGCGGGAGAGGTGGCCGCGGCAAAGGCCATGAGCTGATTGAGATACACCGCACCTTGGGTGCGAAAGAGTGAGTGTAACAGTTTATAACGGGAAGAAGTAATTCTGCATAAATATATATATATATACAGTATACGCATGTGCGTGAATGCTTCCATACATTGACTTGCGTATATCGGTCTATCTGTGCATACATATCATCAACAGATTTGAGTGCCTCAAAAATCCTCAAAATACCCGATGGGTTTTCACAACCGACGAATTCGGCATGTTTCGGCTGCTGAGTAGCTGTTCCTGTTGGTAGAGGTGGCGCCAATAACGCGGGCCTTGAAAGTGGATGAAAGTGGCTCATGCTTTGGGCATTGGTAGCCATGATTGGGCCATGTTGGGCCTAGTTGGGTCCGGAAAGGATTCAGCAATGGCCCAAAACTCAAGCTCTGGGCGCTCCAATGGGCTTTCTTTTAATATGAAGACCGTTCATATCAATAACCACATTTCCACACATTTCCGGGGATAATTCTCTATATATGTATCCATAGCTGTTGAAACGTGTCTCCGTCCCCATTCGCCAAGACACAGCTGACATCGTAAAGACGATGGCATCACCTGCTAGAAAAAGGACCGTGTCCCGCGCTGCCCGGAGGAATCCACTGGCCTCCGTTCGAAACAAACCCATTCAGCTGTGGTTTGACTCCCATCCGAATCTAAGGTCACTCCCGCTGTCAATTGCTCCTACTTGGATGTGCACTATCCATGCTTATAAGCCAGTTGTGAATGGGATACCAAGTGCAGATATGGTGTTTGTTGTCCAGGGTGATAGCCATTGGATGCCGAAGGGCACAAGTCAAGCAGACGAAGACGTTGCTATCCGATCGTCCGCAATGGTCAGCGCATTGGCTGCAACCCAAGCCTTCATAACCTGTCAGGGCTGGGGGATGCTTTCCACTGAGAATCTCTCAAATACCTAAATTGAAGGTATCGAGCAGGTGGCATGATGCATTGGAAAGGGACGGTAATATCCACAAAAAAAGGGGAAGTGTATGGAAATCCTGTCGACACTAACTAGGGAAAAAAAAACACTTGAACATTTACTTCTCATTTACTTGAACTGATTTTGCGAAGGTCATGACCCAAGTTAAAATAACATGAACCCATGTTCCCGGTGTCCTGTCAAGATTTAGGGCTATCTGACCTATTTGACCCACCATTTGTCCGGGGGGCCTTCCTCACAGAACTGTTGGGATGCATCGGAAACCAATCCACCCGGACATGCCAAGGGATTTGGACAGTGAAGGCTTCTGCTGATGTTGCCCTTCTCCAGGGTCAAGCCTCCGAAGCGAACTTTGTGAGATTTTCGGGGGCAGTTGGGGGAGCTATGTACCTATCGGACTATATATCTGTGTATAAATTTGGAAATAAGTATATATTATAATGTTATGCATGTATATAGTTGTGTATATATATCTATATACATGTATGATGTTATATGCACATTTATTCGTGGTTCAAGATTCACAGACTGTAAGTGGCAGGTGGGTCCAAACTATATAGCTATGATATGCAATGTAGTTGGACAGGAAAACGACACACAGCCAGTCATCGCCGCCGTGCATGGGGAGGTGAATAGCCGACAAAACACTCGGCACCAAGCCCATCACACCCCCGATCTGGGAATTGTGGTGTTCCATGGCTATGTTAAATAACAAGAGGGTATATATGGCTTAATTACCCTCTGGTAAACTAACATAGCTATGGAAAATCACCATTTTTGATGGGAAAATCCACTAGAAATGACCATTTTCAATAGCTATGTTAGTTTACCAGAGGGTATTAACCTCAGTTACTGACCTCTTCCGCCAAGACGCCCGGTGGCATCTCAAGGCGACTGCTGTTGCAGCTCACTGCGCCCATGGGGCACAGGGCGCAGCCCTGCATCTGCTGCAATTCCCAGATGGTGGCCATGCTGCGATTCTTCAGAAAGGTGAAACCCTGCGAGGCAACAAAACACTTGGGAGGAGGGGAGCCAAGTGAGAAATCGATTCAGTTAGAAAGGTGAAATTGAATAAATTTCAATGTTATTGGACTATGTTGGACTGTATCTGTACCTGTATCTGATTGTATCTGTATCTGTACCCATCCATCATCCATCCATATCCATCAGCCAGGTATAAATGTGGCCTCATTTAATCTCTGGGAATGTCACCTCCGGATTTTTAAAAAAGTCCGATGAATTAAGGGAAGTGATAAATGCCGATAATATGATAATGAGAATTGGTACACCATGGTACACCTCTATTTCATATCATTTACACTGGTGGTTCACATTTTTTTCAATCCGGGCAATGAAATATCACCCCTTGATGGATGATTGTCCGTCCCATCCAAAAGTTAGGAGTTTCCGTTTTGATGTTTGAAAAGACTCATGTTTTTCATTGATTCATCCCGTTAGAACCTCATTAAATACCCATTAAACCCCATTGAATCACCAAAGAAACCACCCTGAAAACCCCATGAAAAATACAGTCATGGCAATTTCGTCGTCATAAAACCCATTTGAATCAACATTCAATTCCATTAAATCCCATTAAACCACCATTTGCCGGTTAGTTCATGTTATTTACATAATGTTGGTAAAACAAGAATAAACCATCCCCCAAATCACCATAAATAGGTGGTATATACCATTCCCAAATGGGTGGTTTATTATTGTTTTACCCACATTACATCATACCCTATCTCTAGCAGCAACAGTTACGCGCCGTGCCGTGCCGGAACGGCGCCTGGGTGCAGTTGCCACAGCCCGCGCCGGTCTCATCGCTGCGGGCACCGTAGTCCGCGTCGCAGTCGAGGTTGTGGACCTGGGTGACCTCAATAGAGCGACTCGGTGGGAAAACAAGATGCGATGAATAAGAAAATCATGGGAAAAGGATGCGAAACTATGGTTTGGTATGGTTTAATTGGGATGATAATCATCGAATGATATATTCAATTTGTAACTTCAATATTTACAACGTATTAATTCGTTAATGGTGATGAATGGCGATTAATGATGATTAATAACAATATTCACTTGTAGACTCTTATAGACTTATAGATCTATACTAGTGTAGTAGTGGTGGTGGTGGTGGTGGTGGTCGTAGTAGTGGTGGCCGTAGTACAGTAGTAGTACTATACTACTATAGATCTATACTATATACTACTATGGTGAGAAGTAATTTTTCTTCTTCATCACCGCGAATCACGGTTATCCTCTAAATGGCCATTGAATGGCGAAAATAATGACTAGCTAATGTGTTTAGAGGTACCATGTGTTCAAACAAACTTCAGACAAACCCATATTTATTTGTCACCATTAATCACCATTAATTAATCACCATTCATCACCATCAACCAATATATCTGGGTAAATCAAAGTATTTCACTAATCTGACATAATGAAGGTCATTTGGGAGTGATTTCCCTTACATTTAGTCACCATCATTCCAGTGAGGTCGCAGTGAGGTCGTTATAATTTACCCCGAGATAAATGTCTTGACAAAAAAAACACACCAACAACTGCGTAAATTTGTAAATGTATCTATATGTATATACAACGTGGCTGACTGGGAAATCACAGAACTAAATGAAGATGCTATATAATGGGAAAATCATAGATATCGTCTGTAAATGGTGGATTTTCCATTGCCATGTTTGATGGCATGTATATCTCTATCTCCCTCTCTCTCTCTCTATCACCTTCTGACAGAGTTCTGCAGAGCGAAAGTATGCTAAAGATTGCTAAAGTATATATATATAATGTACACTCAAATGAGCCAACTACTTGGAGGATCATTGCACGGATCGCAAGTGGTTCTCCAAAGCCTGGTGATCCGAGACGTTCGCGATTCTGTGGATTCTCCCACATGTATCAATGGGTTACACCATATGTACATGTTATAATTCTGGTTACGTTTACCCTCTAAACTAACCACAGACTAACACCAGACAATGGATTTAGCCTCCAATAAACCAACTAAACAAATTAAACTAACAGAAATATGGAAAAAACATGGAAAAGGCATGAAAAGTCACCATTTTGAACAGCTAAACCCAGATAAACCAACCATAAATTCCTCATTTTCAATGGCAAACTGTGCCGCAGATCCAAGGCACATCGCCGCTGGCGATCCAGGCCTGGGACCCGGTGACTTGCCAATCCGACACAAACGCACGGCTGGTCCTGCAGCAGATGTCGTGATGTAGAAATCTAATAGGTATGTAGATATAGATATAGAGTGATATAGATAAAATGTAGATATGCCACATATAGATACATCTACAAAAAGAAGTTGTATAGATCTATAAGTCTGCAGATTGCCGTGTAATAAGGCTAGGTATAATATACACCCGCTATCATATGTGGATGTGCTAGACCTGGGCTTGTCAATGGGTCATCACCAAAAAAGTTGGTAAAATATTGTAAAAGATCGGTTGCTTGGACTATGTTCCCATATGTCCCCTGAAGATTAAAACATTGCCCCAACGCATCCCAAAGCTACACAATGATCAACATGGCTATGAGTCAAAACTTTGGGACCCTCGGTACCCCAAAATAGCTGGTTAGTGGATGCTTATTCCCTAAATACGATAATGATAGGTTTTGATCCATCCCCACATGGCTGTACCAAAGAAACATAAAGAAACCAAGGCCCAGCGCCTGAGCTGCGGCACAGCCGATGTCTCGAAGGAAGCGTTTCCTCAGAAGGCAGCTGAGGTCCAAGGTGGATGCAATGAACAGCTAAACTCTTCAGGGCACAGTCCCTCTATCTTAAAGCCAAATTTAAAGTCGGAAGATGTCGGAAGTGGGTTTATGATGGGATTATGATGGTATATCTACCGCAGAAATATCAAAGCTGCAGGTTTGGTCTTTCATCCGTGTGAATCGGGAACCATCGGCCTTTTTCTTGGGTGTATGGAAATGGAAGCGAAGAAATCTTTGAAAGCACCGGCCGGTCACACTGGCTAAGCATATCCAAGTTCTTGGTAGCAAAATCCTTGAACATCCTCGAATCCACCAATAAAATTTGGTTTCAACCCCAGCTTTCCAAATGAAATCTCTGCCAAAAAATGCTTCAAATCCAACTTACTTGTGTTCTATCTTCCTGGTTAAGTTGCCTGTCCCCTCCAACTCTTTTCCCTTCCATCTCCTCCCCACATCTAGGCAAAATACAAAAAAACCTGCAGCTAAACTGGACATCGCCGCCATTTTGGTGAGGATTCCCCATATTCATCAATCATCATTTCTGGATTTTGGCCGGCCAGGCCGCTGAGCCCATTTGCTCAGCCCCATCCAAGAAATAGTCATGTTATACAACGCTCATGATGATTAAGATCCCTTTGTGGACGACCATCATGATTTCAATGACGGAAACCACAGGAAACAAAGCCGTTCAATCAGACTTCTGCGAGTCAATCCGCACAGGCGGATTCAACTTCTGACCCAACAGCCCAACAGCATGTTCAATGATGTTCATGGATGTTTCCCTCATCTTCCCAGTTCTTCCCAGGTTTCCTATTTAAAAAAGTCATCGTTTGGACCGAGCATCGCACCAGTGCCGGCCCAGCCGAGGCAAGTAGCCCGTAGGGCGCCGAACAGTTGCTGGCCTCAAGGAAGCCTCGGAGCTCACAGCTGCCCACGTGCATGGCGAAGGTGGTGCTGCTGCAGCGCTGTAACTGGACGCTGCCGCTGTCCAGGGACCATTGGCCGGGGATGTGGAGGATGTCACCACCTGTGTGATCCCAATTTTTGTTGGGATGGTATGGCCTTTTTAGGGAGAAGAAAAAGGAATTAAGATGAAAGAATCTTGAAGACCAAGACGACTTAACGACTCAAAATGAGGATTGGGGATTAGAAAAGAACCTGACAAAATGACGGGAACGTAGCACCACTGTTTCGCGATTTTTTCGGGGAACTTAGGAAAATCCACTGGGAAATTATCTGACCGATGATCTCACCAATGATACTGCTGGATACTTTTCACCAGAGGGGGATAAAAACGCAGTCAAAAAATAGGGAATACAATGTTGCATCCTGATTTGTGTGTAACCCCCCCTCAAACAAATGCTATACCATCTTTAAATTTGGTTTCTTAAAAACCAATTCCCAGACAGGCCAGACAGGATACTATCCTACATCTTAGTAAGGATCATACTTGGCGACAATTGAAGTCTAATTAGATCTGTTTTTTTTCTGGTAAACTTGTAGTATTTGAAGTCCTTGTAGTACTTTGTAGTACTTGCACTGCATGTAGTCAGTCGGGTTCAACATGTTCATTGCGGTACCGTACCTTTTGCACCTCAAGTTTTTTGAAGGCGTGGTAAAGAGGAAGAGAAAGAGGAAGAGAAAGAGGAAGAGAAAGAGGAAGAGAAAGAGGAAGAGAAAGAGGAAGAGAAAGAGGAAGAGAAAGAGGAAGAGGAAGAGAAAGAAAAAGATAAAGAGGAAAAGGAAGAGGAAAAGGAAGAGGAACCGAAAGAGGAAGACGAAAAGGAAGAGGAAGAGAAAGAAAAAGAGAAAGAGGAAAAGGAAGAGGAACCGAAAGAGGAAGACGAAAAGGAAGAGGAAGAGAAAGAAAAAGAGGAAGAGGAGGAAGAGGAAGAGGAAGGGGAAGAGGGAGAGCAAGAGAAAGAGGAGGAAAGAGAAAGAGAAAGAGAAGATTGCTCTTGCAAAAGGGTTTTACTTCTTCTCTTGGTTCCAGGATCACCTCAGGAAAAAAATACTATAGTTCCGAACCTATTCCTTAATAAGGGCTTACAAAGAGATTGGATCCTTTTGGAAAGGTTTGAAGTTTGAAATTGGCAATTGCTTTTGCAAAAGGCTTGCCTTTCTTCTTTTGGCTCCAGGATTAGCTCAAGAAAAGTTTGCTGCAATTGTGAACCCAGAAAACAAACCTACCAAAGTGAACTGGACCCTCTCATGGCCCAGTGCCTTGAAAATTTGTGGAAAAGCTGTTCTTGAATCAGGGTTTAGTGAGAGATTGGATCCTTTTGGAAAGGCGGCAGACAAGCAAATGTTTCTCTGAAGAATAATGTTGAGATTTATTCTCACAAACAGACATTTTTCTTGACAAAATTGTCTGAAAAACATGGCATGCCGAAATTCCTTGCCACAATAGTGAACGGGAAGATCAATACAGGGGTTCGAAACAATTTGGAAATTTCTAGCCACAATAGCGGAACTAGCTACTAATCAACATCCTACATTAAAATATATTGAATAGGAAACTGGGATGTTTACCATAAACTCCATTCAAACCAGAGGGATGTCGTTACGAAGTTCAAGAGGCAATTTTGGCTGATTTGGGGTGATTCCCCTCACTGTCATCTGTCAACATCTATGGTGATGTCCTGATGCGGTAGTTCTAATTGACCCGGAAGGATGATGACAAATGGTAAGGGATGGCAAGGGTTAGCTTTTGTTGATACTTGGAAGCAAAAAGTTAGTTGATGTTAGATGATCTTCGTTGATATTCTTAGTGATTATACTAAGTTGTGTAAGCTCTTGCGAAAAAGGCAAAGAAAGTTGAAGCAGTGGTCGATTTCTTGGGTGAAGACGTGGCAATAGTTGATGTCCCTATTCTCAAAGGTTTACCACAGTCAGGAACAACCCCTGCCGCCCACCCTTGGTGACTGACGGATGGATGGATGATACACTTGCGTCAAGGTTGCCACAAATAAACCTGACAAACCCCCAGTAATCAAAGCAGTTCAATAGACCGTCGCCGTTCTTTTTGGCGAACTACAATCAGTCACTAGCCTGAAACTAGCTGACGTTGGTTCCATTCGCCTTACTAATCATCTAAGTCAGCATCGTTCAGCCAAGTCAACCTAATCACCAGGTGTGCCAATAGATCTTAAGGATCTCATTTTTTTTTTGCAAAAAATCCGTGGAGCAAAATACGCCAAGCCGCGTCCCCCAGACTCCTTTACAAGCATCGCACCACCAATCTGCGTCAGATTTGCGGCGAAAAGGGCCTCGCTGCAACGGGCCCATAATGGCGGCAGGATGCAGGTGGCTGAGCGATGAAAAAAGGAAGCACCGGGATGGTCATCTCACGAATGAATAGAAATGTCAAAGAACAATTATACAATACTCAAATCTATCTATCTATATATATATATATTTATATGTATAGATTAGATCGAAATTATGAACATGCAATCATGTATATAAGTAAAAGTATATATATATATATATATAACTATATACTCTATATATGTATATATACATGACAAAAAGGAAACTCCCAGCCAGTGGCCAATGCAGAAATCCACCAGTTTCGGCTGTCGAGATGCTGCACCTGAGACATCAGCTGTCCTGAGTTTGGGTATCACAAACATCAGTCAGCAAGACGATTCTCCTGGGTTTGGTGTAGATATATGTATATATGGAAGTGAATGTAGGTATGCATTTATAATATGCTAAAATGTCTACACATATATTATATATATATGTATACATTGTATTCTATAATGTTTTATGATCGTGCCGGTATGTACGGATAAGAAAAATATCCGTACATGCAGGTCGGATTGATGGTAGGTGGTAAACAGTCCGCAAAGCCAAGGTAGTTCCATTGATAATTGGACGATGCCGCAATATAACCACCTGCCATTTCTCTCACTCATGTTGCATGGTCGTAGTTGGTTTATTAAATTCATGGAGGTATGCAATAGGGTGCAATAGGTCATAATAGGATATAATAGGTCTATATATGTCCCGTTGTCATCCCCACAATCACCTTTCACCGGGCCTTTCACCCCTATTCTGTTCTTGGGATATCACTCAAGGTCAGTCATATTGCTTTCTGGTTGCTCCCGATTCTTGCTGAATTCCGAATTTATGTGGATGCTGATGACTATTTCATTTGACTAGTAATCACACTGATAGTGCATGATGCCCGTCTTTGGTGGCTTGTATAGATCACTACTTGCTGCATACGAATCACCATAAAATGAGTTTGAGTCAAAACCTTGGTACCCTTCTGCTCAAATGAAAGTAGCTGCTAAATGCCGTGGTTTAGCATGGCTGGCTCATCCGACAACTTTAAGGAAAAACATAGCTTTCAAATCGTTTTAATGTGGTTCAATTCCGTTAACTTACCATAAAATACCATAAAACAACAATTTTGGTTGGCAATGGCAAAACCATCGTTTTTGTCAGCTAAAACCACCAATTGTTTTGGTCAAACCACTATTTTTCCCGGCAAGTTGATGTTTCCAACGTCAAGCTTCGCATTTTGCACCCACAACGAAGTGTTGATCATACGCAGTTGGCCCTGCACCACCATAGCACCTCCAGTCTTTGCATGACCTGGCCAGGTCAGTCTGGTGTCCAAAAATGGAGGTAGAACTGGTAGAACTGATCAATTGATTATTGTAGTAACTATTATTAGTTAATAACAGCTAAGGGTTCGTGGTTCATGAGTATGGTAGAACTGATTATTGTAATGCACACTGATCTTGCCTTTGAATGATGGTGCTATATTACTGGTTAATCGTGGTTAATAGTGACTGACAATGGTGATGAGTACTGGCTAATGATGGTGACTAGTACGAGTTCAAAAGGAGATGGATAACCTGATCTCCTACTGAACACAAGTATCATCAACAAAATGCTTAATAGCGGTGTTCAATAATCTTTAATGGATAGACGTTTTCTTGCAGTTAAAAAAGTTGATTTGTAGTGATGAACGGCTAATAATGGTGATTAATGGGCAATAATGGTGACTAATTTGATCACCTTTGCTACTCAAACATGGCCAGCTAGGAAGTCAACGAACTAAATGAGGTTTATAGGTGGTAAATCGTCGAAGTAAATGGTGGGTTTTGAAGGCATGTTTGATTACCAGATGGTAGCTGTTTAATTTTAGGTTCTTCCAAAAATCTGCCCATATGTTATTTCCTCACAGCGAGGACTGCTTAGCAGCTAGACACCTCTTGTCCCACTATCCATGCTAGTGAGAGGGGATGGAAGAGTGGTGTTCACCGGAAATGGATACGAACCTGGGTTTTTCCTATATCCTAACTCTATTCCTGCAGAGTGGTGCCGAGCTACAGCAATTTGGCACACTTAACTAGCATACCTCGGGTTGCGAGCTGGATATCTCATGAATTCTCATGATATGTCTAGAGTTCTTGTATGTTTGGTGGGTTTTTGTAAACCCACTTACCCTCTGGTAAACTAACATAGCTATGGAAAATCACCATGTTTAATGGGAAAATCCACTATAAATGGCCATTTTCAATAGCTTTTTGTATGTTGACCAGAGGCTAACCCGTCAGAAAGATAAGGCAACACTTCATCCTGTGCGGCTGCCGAGTGACATCCCCTGAAGATGGCGCTGGTGTTCATCATCTCCAGGTCACCTGAGCTCAGCAGCCCGGTAGGCCGGGTAGATGTGCCCGAAGCCGTGCCAATCAAACGTGACATATGACATGAGTTTATGTCAGAAATGAATATATTTATATATATATATATATGTATACATGATGAAAAATACACCAAAAAAGACATGTAAAATCATTCACTGTATATGCATATATAGAGATATTATTTATATATATGATACATGTGTGTGTGTGTTTCATAGCTTCACGTGTATGCAAGCAAAAAAACAACAACGCCACGGTGTGTTATAAACTGTATAAACATAGTACATGTGCGGGTTACGTGGAAAAAATATCATGCGACATATAGATACAGGTGCATTTATTCCCATAAAAATAGAGAATAACAATGATCATAATACTGATAATAACACCCCAATTTAATCATCCTGAAGTAGATAGAATATCAAAAATTCAACCATATCCCTATAGTTGTGAGGAATCTTTGACATATCCATATTCCATATACTCCAGGATGACGATTGTCCCGGCATCCTGGCCCTTTCGATATCTTTGGATCATGCTCCACTTGGCAGCGGAAGGTGTCCTGTTCCATATGCTGTCTACATCCCATTTGGGAAGAAAACACCTCTTCAAAAATAGCGACAATAGACTCAAATGGTTGTCCAGCTTGAGACCTCCAAGGCGGAAGATCCCTGATCCCTAGAGTTGCTTCAAGCAAATGTTGATGGATGTTGTACTCTTCAAACCCTGGTCTCTATGGTGATATGGGTCATCCAAGGCATCTGGGTTCGCCAAGGTGCCCATGACAGAAACTCCGCCTGGCCGAGTCAGGGACTGGAGCCTGGAGGTATGGCTCTAATCTGGTGAACAAATGCGGAACAATGGAGGGGGGAACTTTCAAATTTTGTTTCTTGTGTTCATTTCATTGGACAGTTTATGGCAGACAGAGTGTTTGGGCATGTGTGGGCCCTGTTTGTGGGCAAACCCACTTGTTCCAGGTCCAAATTCAAGTAAGACACACACACACAGATATTAATAAATAATCAAGTTTATAAATAAATGAATAAATAAATAGTTTTTGGATGTTTTTGGTGTATTGTGGGTAGAACCCTTTTTTAGAAACGTAATAAAGGCGAGCAAGTGCCCTGCCCGGTATCCGCAAAACCCTGGGTGGAGGGCGAAAGAAATCAACCTCATTAACCATTCAGAATTCATCAAGATTCACCGAAACATCAGGTAACAAGACACAGGACAGGTACTCTACCACCAGCTTCAAGAGAATGTAGTTGTTTATAGTGGTTAATAGTGATTAATGGTGATTAATGGAGTTTCCGGTATACGGCATATATCTTTTTAAAAGAAGTGCAGGGCCAATCATGGAATATCCATGAATATCCCATGAACATGTAGCCTTATAGAACAGAATAGATTCATTTCGGGTACCTGCATGGGCCGTGCATGACTGGATGCACCAGAAAATGAAGGAACGCCGGGTTTTCACAATATGAGGATTGGCCTGGGGCCGAGCGATGATTCTAAACTCTAAGAGAAAGCACGGATCCACTCTTTCAAAGACTCCTAGGACCCTAGAAGCACATGTTTCATCATGTTTCCATGGCTGACCTTAAAACCATGTTGTAGTGAGATCTTCTATTCCTGCCAACCCATGGCGACTCCGGTCCGATCTCCGATCTCCAACCCACGTGAATTACCATTCGAATCAAGGTCTGCCCCCAATAGACCCGTGATATGTGCAGAAATTCATCTCATTGGATTGGTTGAAGGGAAAATCTGAACCGGAAACCATGGATTTTCCCATGAAATTGATTGGGGTGTCCTGTAATTTTTTCCATTCAGCAATCCATTGATCATCAGTATGCTGGGCATGCC
Organism: Symbiodinium sp. clade C Y103; assembly: GCA_003297045.1. Lineage (NCBI taxonomy): Eukaryota > Dinophyceae > Suessiales > Symbiodiniaceae > Cladocopium > Cladocopium sp. clade C. The sequence continues at coordinate 199,510 of BGPT01000360.1, read as the reverse complement.
TTGATGGATAATAAAAGAACCCATCGTCAACCACCACCATGCACAATGTGCTAACCCAAAAACAGCCCCCCAATTTTCGATGGTCAATACCAATCCATTTCTGCTAAAATTGGAGGTGGTTTAATGTGGTCTACTATTGGGATACTGTGGGTTTACCGCACACTACATTTCACAGTATAACCATGTCTTCGCATATTGGAAAATGTTAGAACAATACTCTCAGCATCTATCACCCATAACCATCCATAACCAACTATGATCACCCACAATCACCTACACTAAAAATCCCTTTTACCCTATGTTTCACTGAATCGTCATCCTCTCTCATCAAAATCGCATCATCCACAGGGCCGTCCCAGCGTAGCCACCTCCGTCCACTTCCGACGTGGCGTCTCGAACCTTTAAGCTGCCGTGGAGGCTGAGATTCTTTGCAACATTCAGCGCACCTGAAATCGGCGCCATCAGGATGCTGGGGGTGAAAGGTCATGGCCAGCTGGTGGTCCAAAAGCATGGAAAAGTTAAGCGGTTTTAGACCTCCATTTGTGATAGGGGAATCATCTACATACTTGATGCAACTATGAGATGTTTGACAAGAACTGTTCTATTGCAATGGGTTGCAATAGAAGGCAACACACATTCACAAACAAAACCTGGGCAATTCACCAGAAATTCAGTGTTACTGCTGAGCAGTGGTTGTGATCCCAATGAAGCCTGGAGCGGGTCCCATCATGGTGGAATCTAATCATCAGTTTCGTTTCAATGGGACCTGAAACAGGAGATTGATTGGGTTTGTTGAAGCTACAAGCCAGATATATATATATATGATAGATATATACACAATATCATCCCAAAGATAACAAAAATCCCTAGTTCTCGTCTTCAACGCCCCTTCTTGGGTGCTACACAACTGAGGATGAAGAAAGGCGGATTTCGATGCACATCTTGCTACTTCAGGGACTAGCTACACCACTAAAGTAAGTTTCTAGTGGGATTCTTTAGTCTTTAGTTCTCCAATTCTAGCCGGAATTAAGAGATATTATACCAACCAAACCAAAGATTGTCCCAGTGTCAGTCGGGCATATCTGATTGTGTTTTTTCACTGGTTTCTTTTGAGTCTATAGTTTGGCCAGAATATCATCATTACGGTGCATAATGGGTTGCCGGCAAAGTGCCCAAAATCTGCTGATTGTCCACCAAACACATCCCCTCAAGTCAGTGACTGGCTGAGAAAAAAAGAGAACTGGGCACATGACGTGGGCTGTCCCTGCTACAACTAGTTTGCACACACAAGTATATATACAGTCCATTTGATATGGGAAGTTGATGCCCGCAAATATCCACAAGAACATACCTGCTATCTGTTTCTAAAGCCTCATGCCCTTCAGAAAATAAAAGCTCTCCCTCAGCCCCTAGATCCCTTATATACTTGGGGCTGCAGTTCCCGTCATAAGTGAATCTATGGCCATTGCCACAGTTATGTAAGGACCACATCCCAGTTTCTGGATGTTTCTGGCAGAAAAATCCCCGAGTTAAACCCCGAAAAGTCACTCCAGTCCTGCCCCAGTGGCACCTCCCGACTGACGTGCCGCCGAATGCTTGATGTTGATGCTGCCTCCCGACTGAACCAGATTCCAGCCACAATAAATGCTGCCTCGCCGCATCTGTAGAGCAGGCCGGTGAGTAGGGTGAAATGGATGAAATGCCGGGTGAATTTCATGTGATATGTTGAAGTTCACCAAGATTCACAGTTACTTAATTGTACTTCTTGCGGATGTTCTAACCCTTGGCATCCGGCCAAGGTCCCAAGCATGTGCAAAAAAAATCTGGCTGCCAAATTCCAGCAGGCGATCCTACCGGTCAGCAAAGGGAGATTGCACCATTTGGATCCATTTGGTAAGTTGGCCCAAGTGTCTATTAATCCAACCTGAGTTGAAGTAGTTGAACTAGTTGGCTCACGCTTAAATCACCCCATGAGCAGAGCCGCGCTCGCGGAGCGAGCCCATCAACGTCTAGCCAGCAGTTTCCAACTGGGATGACCTTGGCCTTACACATGGCCTTGTAATTTATTATATACAGCGCCATAGCAGGCAAAATAAAGCAAGCAATCGATAATTACCGATGCATTCCGGAATGCAAGAATCCTGCAAATTGCATCACCTTCGAACAATTTTAAACATGTTCTATGGTCTTTGAAGTTCAAAGAAACTCTTGGGATTATATTCCTCGGTTACCCTTTCAATCAGATATAGCATCGGAAAATCACAAGCACTCCTGTTGCTCACTAGGAACATCATCCATAAATAGAATATGTTCCACCCAACAGTGTTTGACTACCCGGAGGCCAATTCTACCAAATTCTGCTTACAAAAAGTAATTCCCGCCAAAATCCATAAATAAAACATCTTAAAAAACCCAGAAAGTAAATGTGAACCCTGCCCCATGTGGCGTTGCTGCCCCCAGCATCGTCCAAGGCGCCCCCCCTACGACCGGACGTGGAGTTGGAGATGGACAAAGTTCCGCCCGACTGGTGTAGGTTTTTGCTCACGAACATGGCGCCTGCACTGCGGATGTGTTATTATACTGTTATACTACCCCCTTGTTGCTTGATGATTTGTTTGGGGGGTTGCACTACCCAAATTGTTGGTTGGGATTTTCATGGCTCATTATGGAAGGATAGTTTCAAACCTGTGATTTTCCATCAATTTTGGGCCCCATCGGTGTTTCAGCTGTCCCACCTGAAAAATATGTCACAACTCCTGATTGGTTTTGGGACAAACCCTTACTATGGTCCAAAAAAAACGCGAAGTCAATATGAACAGAATAAATGTGATATAACTATATGTGATAGATTTTTGATAGCTGGAAAATATCCACAGGACAGGACGTAAAATAGGACAATACAGCACCAAGTCAGATTCATACGAATGTGCACCTACCCAGTTTCAGGGTGTTTGTTCAGTTTCGACATGTTTCGGCATTCCCATGTTGTCTTGCCGCCGGTCATTCTCCAGAACGTCTCCTCAAGCAACTGTTGTTTGCCAAAAATTGCCCATTTGGTGCGTCTTATTTGACAATCTTTGGGCCCACGAACTATTGTTCACTACTCAGTTCGGCGAAGGCTGGGATTGTCAGACACGATCTGATTATCCAAGCATCGGAACAACTGGAGATGCAAAGTTACAACTGATGCAATCCGTAGTTGTGCATGGTCCACCTTTCTCAAAGATGATCCTTTGAATTTGACTCAAACATCCTCAGACACCACAGCTGTGCGATGCTGCCGGTCCCTCACCTCCGCTGTATTCAGAGGAGGATTGATCAATGCTGAAACTCCCATCGGTCTGGACAAAGTCGCGACCAATGTAAAGGGCCCCTTGGCAGATTTCGGACTCTCCGGGAAGTCTGGACAAGGGTCAGGTGGCTCAAAGACTTTGGTGGGAAACCTTTTTCAATTGATTCGTGCAAAGGAAAATCCAGAGGAAAACCGGGTTATTACAAACCCAAATATATGGTTTTCCTGCAACTCTTTCCTTTGACCAATGCTGGAAATCTTTCACCCCACCAGTTCATGCATACCAAGGGGGTTTACCAGTTATAAGTTGGTTTGGAACCCCCTCTAAACCTTCGTTATCGGTGTCAGAACCCAACAGACGATCCCGCGGTCGTGATGGGCCAACTGGAGGGGCCTCCCCTCGTAGGTAAAACATAGCAAAACCATATTTTCCTCATAACTGCCACAAAAAACAGTGGCAATCTGGCAACCAATTAAAAAAAAAAACGTCCTGGAATGAAACCATATATGAAACATCATCTCTTTTGCATCTGTGTTTAAATGCCATCAATTGCCATGTCAACATTCGGGACCTGCAAAGACGTCCATGATCTCAATGCTCCCTCCACTGAAGGTGAACGACTCGAACACCGAGATGGCACCTGTTGCCGTTGAGACAGGAGCCATTTCATATGGCAAGGGGCGTTCACACTATCAATGAGCATTGGGCATATTAGAAGCCCTATACATCCATGCCGTTCTTGTTTGCATCAAGTTTATCGAAGGAAGTTTAGAAGTCAAACTTCCGACAATATGGACAGATGGAAAAGCCAAGAAACTCAGACAGGGAGAAACACAGAAGAGAGAAGATCAAACAGGAGAAAGTAAGAAGAGAGAAGAGGCAGGTGGGAGAAAAGGTAGGAAAGTCGCGAAGCACTATGATTTTCCAAAGTTTTGTGGCTCCAGGGGGGTCGGAAAGTAGGCCCAACTACAAGTACACCTACACCACACTACGAGCTACAAACTACACTTCACTACACTGCACTGCAAGCACACTACACTACACTAGGCTAGACTAGACTACAACAACAACGACGACAACAACAGCAACAACAACAACAACAACAGCAACAACAACAACCACAACCACAACCACAACCACAACCACAATTACATCTACAACTACATTACAACTACACTGCGCTGCCTCCAACCACTTGTCGGTCCATCAGTGGGTTCGCTCTGTCATCCATGATTCACAACAACCAACTTTTCCTATAGGTTTCCTATCTTTGAAACTTCCGCCACCGCCTTGTGCGGTACTACTGGTACATGTTTATACTATGCTATACTCCAAAATATGATCAAGTGAATTTCTGGGGCCAATTTTGACACCCATCAGATGTTGTTGGCGTAAAGAAGAATAGTCTTTCCCTGGGTTCATGAAAGGCCAATTTGGGATGGATGTCCTTAAACCTATGGTAATTGTTTTAGTGAAGTTTTTCAGAATATGACGGGTCATGCATATGATTAGCTGTAGTTGCAACTATAGTATACTCATTGACTCTTCCTGTTTCATCAATGTAGCGGGTAGTGAAGCCGAAGCGAAAGCACAAAGCGGACGGGAACGCGCCCCAATTGTACATTGATATCTCACATATGGTCCGAATTTGGGTACCCAAATAGGCTCAATTCTTGCCCTGTAGAAGATGACACGCACTCAGTTGTGTTGTTTGGGTACCTGGTCGATGGGTAGCTCATGAGCCTGGTGGAAAGATATGGAAGATGTTCAAAAATATGAAAATCATATAATACGTGCTGATTGGAAAACGTTTCAATTCTTCTCAAAAAAGAAGGACAAATACAGTACCAAACCATGTGTTCACATTAAAATAAATAGAAGCATATCATTGCACATAAAAATAAATGAGGCAATGGCCACTCCAAAACCCTGATCTGATCAGTAGAAAATTGGTTTCTAAACTCTCACAGCTCACCTTTTCTGTTCTTCAACCTCACATCTGTCCAGAATATAACCAAAAATCACAAACCTAAAGTAGGCACGCCAAAAAAGGGAAACATCAGGAAAATCAAAAGAAATTGCAAAGCATTGGAAAAACTGTAGAAAAATTAAAAACATAAGGATGGAATAAAAAAGTAGAAAATAAGTATAAACAATTGAAGAAAATCATAACAAACAAACAAATGGAAGCAATTTCCGAATTGGAGCCTCAGAATTCTTCGTTCTGGCAGTTCGTAAGAGAAAATTCAAGGGACGTGTTTTTCCCAGATAAAAAGAAACCTAGCCAAAGGTTCATGCCCGAGGCCAAATCACTCTGAATGCAAAAAAATGCTCTGGAAAGAGTTTTTTCTGTAACATGCTTTAAAGTTGTCATTTGTTTGGCTCACTCAAAATGGGCCTACCTCCAATGAGCCCACCTCTTCTCATTAAAGACATACATATTCACTATGATCTGACTGTATCATGCCAATGAACTTGCATACGTGTACAAAAATCAAACAAAAATGTACAACACAAACAAATCTATACATATCATATTATATCATACACATACATATGTATGTATATTTATATATATATATATAGATACACCATATATTATATACATGATATGTTGAAGCATTTGTTTTTGCATATCTTCACATATCATCACGTTGTGTCATCGCCTTTTTCTGGGCAGTCGGGTCTCCAGTCTCTCATCCGCTGCACGGCGGCACCTCCCGCGATTTTTTGGGTACACCGTGCATTCGAAACCACCAAATCCCCACCGGACTGGACGAAGAACTCGTGGACATGAACAGCGCCTGCAAGGACAGCTATTGCTCAAGGATGCTCAAGGCTTAGGCATCTCTAGGGGCGTAAACAGGTCCAATATGGTCCAATCACAGATGTTTTGTATCCAGGTACATTATCATGTTTCACTCACCTCAAAAGTTCGCCTATGTTGGGATAATTTGCCTATATTGGGATATGTGTAAATATGTGTGATTATATATTGACATATTGTAAATGATGCATATGTGAAATGGAGATATGTCACCATATTTCAACTGCGTGTGCTTTTTTGAATCGTATACAGCATGCTACGGGTTGACCCCCAACTTACTGCCCCAGGCATTGGGTGCAGAAAGCTGGGGCCATCGGCGGACGAACGCCTCCACTGTCCCGCGCTGTGGCATTGGTCGTGGTGAAGTGTCCACCCGACTTCGTGAAGTTGTGACCAACATACAAGGCACCTTGGATGAAGCGCCCAGAGATGCCAATGGTTGGTTAGGAGAGGGCAAGTGCTATGTTCAATGTTCAAACTCATTGTCTAAATTGTATAATTCATAGCAATCTATCTTTCAAGCCAACGTTTTTTGGGTGCTATGTCAATTTCACGATGTCTCAATGTGTTATGATGGTTCTTATCTTTCCACGTTCGTCCCCTTTAGTGCTCGTGCAATATTGCGAGAGATAAATTCTAGCAAAACCCATAAACGATCCTGGGAGTTCAGGAGAAACCCTTGAAGTATCTTCGGACAGTTTGGAATTCAGTGGGTCTCATCAAAAAAAACGCCATAAGTCACCACATCTTCAATCATTGGATTGTTTCAACGGATCATTTTCAGGAAACCCTGGCATTTGACAGGGCAAACACATGGTCTCCTGCTGATTCTCCAACAACTCCATTATTTACGGTTCTTCCAGCGGCCCACCAAGCCTCCAGTAACTCTGGCTTGGGAGTTGGAGATGGATAAGGACCCTCCAGACTGAATGAAATTGTATTGGACATAGATGGCACCTAGCCCAGGCCGAACAAGCAGCCGGTGAAAGCTGCTAGCGGAGGATGTAAAGAAGCATTAGTTTAACGTGGGAAAACCAAAGAGTGAATCTAGCATTTGGGGTTTCCAGATCTCAACATGTCCCTGATGTCACACACCCACGACAAATGGACATAGCTCAAGACAAGCTTGTTTAACAAATGTAACAACGATCGTTAAAAGTAGACTTTCGGAAACGAGCAAATCCGAGCAAAACACAACGACCGTTTTGAGCCCGCGAAGTCGGAACGAGCAACCCACACTGAGCACATGATGCACATGTGAGCACCAAAACGAACTCCCTGATCTAACCCTGCCTTTTACCCTTAAGAAACTCCTCAGTGTGGACACCTGTTTGGGGAAAAACCTATTCAATCAGAAGTAATGGGAAGTACCTCCTCTTTCTTTGTACTGACCAAACCAGTGGGACAAGGACACCTGCATCTCAAGAATTTAAACATCCTCCATTGGAATCCATGTAATATTCTCATTGGAAATGCTTTAAAAATGCGGGTTTTGCAGCATGAAACAGCCAAGACAAAGATCGACACGACTTTGGGCTCCTGCTGGCCCCACCTTTTTCCGCTCCGGAGTGGGAAATGATGAGGCGGCCATCGGACTGGTGAAAGTTGAAGTTGATCCAAATGGCTCCTGGCAACTCACTGGGTCTTCCGGGGAGTTTGAGGGAATGTGCTCTGGGAAACCATGGTGAAAATAAATTTCCGGCAACAATGAATTCCATGAAACAGCTTTCCCGACAATGATGGGCCTTCTTGAGGGGTTATTGACAACCATCAGCCTGCAACTCAATCTTAATCAAGTATATTAACGCATGTTAGAGCCATATCGTCTTCTGTGATCTTTCAATATATTCCTCATGGGTGATTGATTGTCGTCAATTCCACATCTGGTTTGAGGCTATGATATGCTATGATTCTATGATATTGATTCTTTCCCTGCTTTTCAGCAGCAGTCGCGGCGGGAGTGGGGTTGGGGTCGAGACTGATCGCTACAAAGTATGCCCCCATCCCTGATGCTTATGGCGGCCACGGGAACCCGGAATGCTGGCAGTTTCAAAATTTCACCCCCAGTCTCAGTCAACTGCAACCATTCCGATGGAAAGACAGAAGCACCAACCATGGTCTCCACCCAGGACCTGGACACCAAGTCTAGACTCGATGCCCACCTCCAGGCCTATCAAAAGTCCTACCTCTTGGGATTCGAAGGGCCACAGCTTTGAAAAAAACTCTCTTGGCAAAAGGAATATCAAAGGAATAGGTACTGAGGCTGGTGCCGAAGGGGCACCAGCCTAAGGACCCAGCAATTCCCCAAATTCAACATCAAATAGACTCTAAACTCAAATAAACTCTCTTAAATTCAGAAGTTTTATAATGTTTTATGTGTTCTGCCAAGCTCCTCCGAGAGTCTTCGCGGTGGAATTGCGGATTTCGATGCTTCCCCCAGACTGGGAGAAGCTGCCGGCGAAGATGGCGCCTGGAGGACTTAAAACACAACCAACTGAAGGGTGAAAGGATGCTGAAGCAGGAACCTCCTGCGCTGTGGATGGACTATTTCATCTACGACATGGAATTTCAAACCAGCCAGCATCATCACAACTGCGCTTATAAATGCGTATAACTTATAACTATACCAACTGGTATCCTGGGATTTCAGTTCAAGCGGAGCTGTAGACGATAGACCCGTTCGTAAAAAAAAACATACTAGCTGGTAGTAGCCTTTCATTGCAGGTACATGTTGTTTTTCAAAACCCTTGGGATCCCTTGGGCTATAGGGCCAGATTATGAATGCTTCGATACCAATGGGGGAAGGTTCAGGAAGAGAGGGAACATAAAAAAGCACTTGAACTTGCTAGGAACTCAACTGAAATAGAGTTTTTCTTCGGATAGTTACCCCATCCATTCACCAAAATTCTAGTGACGCCGTTATAATTTATAGCAAGAAACATAATACCCTCCCTGGATCTCCCTGGAGTGCTACCGTCTGGCGGCCAGGCATGGCCTCCTCGTGCTTCCGCTTTTGACTCGGAAATGACCAAGGTCCCTCCAGATTGAGTGAAGGTCTTGTCGACCCACAAGGCACCTCCACAGGTAGATTCGTCATGATGGGCCATCATGGCCCACCTACCAGCATCTACCAGGTTTACACTGGGTATAGAATGGAATCAATATGAATCAATACCTATATGGTATAGAGATCAATGACACATGCCACGACCTAGGGTCATAATTGACAGCAAGAAGATTGGGACTGGGCTGAAGAAAATTGAAGAAATTTAGCTGATCTAGCTGCAACTGGAGCTTGTCATGGTTCAACCGCCCAGGTTGAAAGGTGCTGGTGCCCCACCCTGCGGAGCCTCCACTCAAACCCCATCGATTCCAAGCATTTGAAGCGTTTAAGATGGTAAAGCTCCCGCCGGACCTGATGCGCTTGGTAGCTTTGTGCGTCATTTTGGCATCAAAAGGGGATCTATCTGAATCTATCTATCTTATCTCTTCTCTCTTCTTATATATATCTGCTTATCTCTTCCTATTTGGTCGTTTCTTATCTTCTCGGATCTGAAGCATCCATCCATCCCCTTGCATCACATGCCATCCCATTCCATTCCATTCCATCCAATCCAATCCATCTAATCTGGCGATCTACCTATTTACGTATATATATATATATATACAATGTATATTTACATTCAATATATATATATATATATAGATATATATGTGAAATATACAGGTATCAGGTATATATATATATAGAGAGAGAGAGAGATATACATATACATATATATATATATATACATATGTATCTGTACTTGTTGTATACATATGTAAATATGTGCGTGTTCGCGCGCTTGTGTGTGTGCGTGTTCTCTGTTATCCATGCAGTTGCATGATGTTAGAAGCGGAAAACCCAAAAACATTAGAAAAGTAGATGGAAAGACGGGATTTACACCTTCAACATGTTCGAACAATAGTCGGACAAAGTAGAAGCACCTCTTTGTTGTAAAATTGCACGAGGAAAAGTTCTATCATGTTCTATGGGTCAATTGATGTCAATTGAATCGACTGAGGGCCAACAACTGGTTCCAAATGTTCCAGTCCAAATCCGCCGACCCCGGCCGACAGCAAGGGGGAGCGCGTTAGGGAAGAGAGGTTGCACAGCAACAACAGCAGCAGCAGCGGCAAAAGCTAGCAGGCAGCNATCCGCCGACCCCGGCCGACAGCAAGGGGGAGCGCGTTAGGGAAGAGAGGTTGCACAGCAACAACAGCAGCAGCAGCGGCAAAAGCTAGCAGGCAGCAGCAGCAGGCAGCAGGCAGCAGGCAGCTGGCAAAAGCTAGCAGGCGGC
>BGPT01000360.1:162698-183015 GCA_003297045.1 Symbiodinium sp. clade C Y103 | reverse complement strand
TTCCAAACATCTAGAAGCAGTTGCCGACCAAGCGGAAGACCAACCTGAAAAGGAGCCAGTGGGAACGGTCGGTAGATCAAAATTTTTTGCCGCGTACGGGTCCGTGTCATGCCCACGTAGGCAGCAATTGGGTCGACGCCGCACAAATCGACGATGACACCTGGCTCTGCTGTGCTGCCCTGGGCACCATGAAACGTATCGGCAAAATCCGGNCACGTAGGCAGCAATTGGGTCGACGCCGCACAAATCGACGATGACACCTGGCTCTGCTGTGCTGCCCTGGGCACCATGAAACGTATCGGCAAAATCCGGGGCAAGAGGAAACTGGTATCGCGTCACCTTGAGTTTGGGGCTCGCGCGACCAGCATCTAGGAACCATTCTTTGCTTTGTACGCTGACTGGGAAAACATTTTCCTCGTCCACGCCAGGGATCGTCCAACGCGTGCGTGTTTGGAAACGTACAAAAATGAAGTCAGGCAACGTGTTCCAAATCACGCTGCCGTCGGGTGTTGTTGTCGCCGTGGGCGACGCGGACCAACCGCAGACTACGCCACGGCAGCCACGCAGGATTTTGAATTCACGTCGATGAAGATGCTCGCGAGCTTGCACGGGCATCCCCAAGCACAGTGGGAGGATGCCGTACCGATTGCCGCAATCGGCATCACTGCGCTGCAGCCAAGTTAGCTTGTCTTGCGCGATGTCAGGTTTCTCATGCNACCGATTGCCGCAATCGGCATCACTGCGCTGCAGCCAAGTTAGCTTGTCTTGCGCGATGTCAGGTTTCTCATGCAAGGCCTGCGATGAAACTCGATCCGCAGCAACGGCATAATGTAAGCATTGTTTGTGCGTTCGAGCCCAGCGTTCCGCGCGCAATTTGTTTGTATGACATTTGACGGCGTTGGTGTGGAACAAGGCACGTGCGAGCTCAAACGTATCATTAAAGCGGGGATCAGCAGGGCCGCTTGCAACCAACTGCTTACTAGCGCGCTCGGCATGGCAGGTCGAACACTCGAGCTGCAAGATGGTTTTTGGCGCCGAGCCATATTGAGACAGACGCTGGCAGGCAGTTTGCCCGCAAGACGCTTGTGCCGTTTTCGTCGACCAGCTGCCGCACACCTTTGTTGGCTTGCCATGNCGAGCCATATTGAGACAGACGCTGGCAGGCAGTTTGCCCGCAAGACGCTTGTGCCGTTTTCGTCGACCAGCTGCCGCACACCTTTGTTGGCTTGCCATGCAGGAAAGCATGATTATCTTCGGACAATTGCCCAGCTCGCAACTCTGCGTGGAGTTCTTGCAGCCAGGCATCTTGCGTGCGTTCGCAGCGCGTGAGTTCCGTGACGCCTTGCACCCCGCCTTGGGCGCTGCTAGCCCAAACGAGGTGCTGGCCCTGGAGACTCAAAGGCAATTTCTTCGATGAAACTCCTGTTACAAGCTGCCATGGAATTTGGCCCAAGAAGGTACCGCGAGGCGGAGGCAGCTGCCACAAATCGCCCGATAAAATGACATTGAGACCACCGAACGGCGTCACGCGGCGATCTCCGTGTTTCGCGTATTTTGTTGCCGATAGATCCATAACAAGTTGGCGACAGCGCGCCTCGAGACGTGCGAGCATTTCCGCACTCACCATGCTGATCTCGTCGATGAGCAACCAACGCCATTTCNATAGATCCATAACAAGTTGGCGACAGCGCGCCTCGAGACGTGCGAGCATTTCCGCACTCACCATGCTGATCTCGTCGATGAGCAACCAACGCCATTTCACCGCTTCTTTTGCCAAGTCCAATATTCGTTGGGCATCAATTTTGTTGTCGTTTCCGTGCCAAGTCAAGCCAAGTGCTTTGTGAATCGTTTCACCGTCCAAAGGCTCGGCGTTCACGGCCTGGAAAGCGACGACTTGGAATTCAACTCCTTGCCGCCAACCCAAGCGATTCTCAAACAACTCACGACGTAACAAATTCAAGACATATGACTTGCCTGTGCCTGGCCCACCGTGCAAAGCCCATCGCAATGCTTCCGTATTGGTTTCAGCCATTCCTCCACGATCTTGTCCAGATATTGCTTCTGCTTTAACCCTTGCACATACAGTTTGCAGGAAAGCAAATTGTTCCGGATTGCATTGCCCGTTGCTTTCGACATCAGCCAGGAACTGATCCACTTTCTGTACTGTGTCACGGGCTGCTGCTTGCCAGGATCCAACAGCTGGTGTCGTTGCTTTCGGTGTCAGCTTTTGACTTTGCTTGCCTAATGCCTTTAAAGCTTTTCGGGTNGTCACGGGCTGCTGCTTGCCAGGATCCAACAGCTGGTGTCGTTGCTTTCGGTGTCAGCTTTTGACTTTGCTTGCCTAATGCCTTTAAAGCTTTTCGGGTATCAGCTGAGATATGTGATTCGTACGGATTCGAAGCTGGAACTGGGATTGCAGCGGGCGGTCCCTGCCAAGCCGATTCAGCCTGCTTTGCTGCCGCTTGATAACTTGCAAGCAAGGGGTCGTTTGGANTTCGAAGCTGGAACTGGGATTGCAGCGGGCGGTCCCTGCCAAGCCGATTCAGCCTGCTTTGCTGCCGCTTGATAACTTGCAAGCAAGGGGTCGTTTGGAGCAGCTGCAGCACCATACTTTGCCTTTGCGACGTGCTTTCCAGTTTGCCGGAACGACGTCTGCAAAGCTACAGGCAAGGTAGTGGGCGTAATTACCAAAGCGTCATCTACCCCGCTATCGTCACTATTCCCTTCTTCGACATTGCTGGGCCGTACGCGGTAAACTGACAGAAAATTGCCGACATAGCGCTTCGTTTCCTCGCACGGAAGATGTAACAACCACATGCGCATTGCAGCAACCCAAGTTTGATCCGGCAATTTCAAGCGGCCTGCGAAAGGAACATTGGTTGATGCCGCGGGCGCGTTCAAGGTCCATGCACGAAAATATGTCAGTGTCAAGCGGGCATTTGTTTCCGCGGCGTCAGTTTTGTGGACTGGCACCGGCGAAGTTTCGAAATGGGGGCAGCAAGGCCGCATACGACGCTGCAAATAACACCGGTGTTGCAAGCTCTCTGTTGCAGTACTAGCTTCCAGCAAAATTCGATCGCTTGAGGGTTTCACGATAAGTTGATAGTGCAAGCCGGGTTTCAACTGTAGCTTCTTATCTTGGTCCGTTTGATCGTTGATGAATTTCAATCCTGTTCGTGTCACTTCGACATCCCAGCTAGCTTTATCTTCAGACTCCCATTCACGGCGTGTTGTTGGCACGCGGGCCAGAACAATGCGCCATGCTGCAGTGAACTCATACGGCGATAGCCACCACACCTCTGACGCAACAGGTCGATGGCCATAGACATCCGCGACGTTCACCGTTGTCAAGTGCCGCACGCCGGACTTTTGTCGCCGGGTCCAGCGCGTCGCTCCCCAGCGCGCTTGGGCAGGAATCGCGTCTGCATCAGACGAAGTCAATCGTAGTATGACATGAACAAAATCTGCACCAGATAGACCCACAAATGCTGTGGTTGCAATGCGCTCCGCTGCCACGACGATTGCATCACGGTGCTCCGCACGCAGGTTGCAGCACTCTACTTGCCCTCGAACTACGCTCTTAAGGTATGCATCACTGAGGAATCTCGTGGCATGTCGTTTCCCGACATCATCCAAAGAACGCTTACTACTCAACTGTGCGTGTAATTGTTCGTGTCCTTTTTGAAATTCTTTAATTTCGGCAAAGCCCATGGGTTGGCTCTTGGAGCAATAATCCGCGCAATACCCTGTTTGCGCGTCCTGCGCCCGCTGTGCAGCCAATGCGATGAGGCGGCGTTCTTTTGTCGTCACCTGGCTCCCGCAGGTTTTGCAAGCGTAGGGGAGCCTGTAAGGCACTTGCACATCGCAATTTGCTCCGCGGAGCCCTGCGAGCATAGCCGGCGCGCACCCATTGAGCCACTCGTTCCCACATGGGCCGTGCAAGGCGCCAAGTCGATTCTTGCGACCGCTTAGAGGCATGCCGAAACATTTTAATTTGCATGGGCACAGGACAGTCGCCGTTGAACAGAGCCACTGAGTGCGTGGAAAATCGCTTTTGCAAACGCCGGGGCGGTCACTTTTCTGGCAACCAGGTAACGGCACGCGGCCCTGCGCTGTTTCACTATATGGATGATAATGATGCTGCTTTGTTAGCTGCAATGCCACAACATCTTCTTCCATGTAGACGCGTTGCCACTCTGCAGCCTCTGCGTCTACATCATCGTGCGCCTGGGCCCGGTGCAATTGGTATTCCGCAGCGGCCGTCATCACATCATCCTTTTCGTGGTCTGGCCAGGAGGCTTCGGCAGCGTGGATTCTAGATTCCATATCTTCTGCTGTTTGTCCTGTGTAGGTTGCATGACAAACATGGCCATGATATGCTTCGTATGCGCGCCGCAGTTCCTGGAGCCGAGCCTCACACATGTCAAAAATCTCTTCTAAAGAAGTGTGCTGGTGAAGGCATTGTACAAAGACTTGAGCATGACCATGCATGCCACCAGTGCTTTTCTGTGCTTCGAGAGAAATGTACACCGCATCCACGCGGCCGAAGATGCCGCCGCCGGGCTCGGCGTTGCTGCCGCATCGATCTTGGCATGGTTCATCCTTTCCCCGGGGAAATGTGTTGCAATCAGGACACATAGGGCACGATCGCACACCGAACAAATGTCGCAGCATGAAGTGCGTGAGGACGCGAAATCCATCCACTGCAGCCAGCGGGTCCCGAGCCAACACCTCACGTCGATCTGCCCACGCCATGGGTATTACAAATTCACGTTCCAATGGCGAATTTGTTGCTGGCCTTCCTGCCAAAGATGGGCAATTCATAGCTCCCGCCGGGAAGTCTTGACCGATCGAAGTAGAGCGCACAGCATCTGATTCGCGAACGCGTGCCATTCGAATAAACAACAGCTGATGTGCTTCATCTGGCGTGAAAGTGACAAACAGCGGGACGCCGTATCGAATACGCATGGCTTGAATCTCGAAACGCATACGTTTCCTAGCTTCTTGCGTGCCCGGTAAGCCATGTGCTGTATGGCGCATATTTTTCAAAAGCTTGCGAGCCATTGGTTTCAGTCCANTCGAAACGCATACGTTTCCTAGCTTCTTGCGTGCCCGGTAAGCCATGTGCTGTATGGCGCATATTTTTCAAAAGCTTGCGAGCCATTGGTTTCAGTCCATGGACATATTGCAATTTTCTGACGTCTCCTTTGACGGGGCGCGGTTGCCCGTTTAACGTCAATGTACGAGCCTCGCATGGCGTCCAACAATTGCTTTGCAGCCGCCTCCACGTGGTGTCCTTTCGGTTGTACCCACGCATTCTCGTCTTCATCGAAATACATGCGCAAGCACGCGTCGGTTGTGCGGGACAAAATCAACGACGAACGGAAAAGGAGATTCCACAATGTAAACCCAAAGACCCAATCCCGACTAACTTGCGCCTCCACGCGACGTGCGAGCGCGCGTACCCACGTGCTGAGTTCGATGCGCGGCTCATTGGCCGCTCGTCGATACCTTACTTGCTTGCTCCACTCAGGCGGATCAGGCATGCCCAAACCGTAAGGAAACACAAAGGGGAAAGCCAATCCGAAATATAGAGGTTGAAATTGGTCCAAAAACTTGGTGCCTGTGTACAAAACGACTTCAGGCAGCGCTGCTTCTGCAGTAGCATCGTTGCGGTGCGCAATGTCTTCCATAGCAGACACATGCCGTGCATTAATGTCATGGAACCCTGCTGTGGATTTCTCCAAGACAACGGCATTTGGTTTCAGCAGGCGGGTAAATTCGCGTTCGACCTGCTCCTCTGTCATTGTGTCATTGACCGGTGTTGCAGCTTTTTGTCGTTGGACTTGTGTCAATGTGCCGTCGTTTGCAAACAAGGCGACGATTTCAGCGGGCACATAGTCTTCTGGCAGCTGCTCTGCTCGCAGCGTCACGGCTGCCATGTCGACTCCTTTGTACGCCGGATGGTCACGAGACACCATTGCTTGAATCAGACCGACCACCACCTGCCGCCGAACCACAGCTTGATGAATAATTCGCTGCGGCACGGCTGCTCCTTCTTGCTTCTTTCCGACTTTGATAAGGACAGCAATCTTGTCGCGCAACTCGTCTCCGACGTGTGGCAGGCGACACGGGGCAGTGGCGCTCGCAGGCGANTTCTTGCTTCTTTCCGACTTTGATAAGGACAGCAATCTTGTCGCGCAACTCGTCTCCGACGTGTGGCAGGCGACACGGGGCAGTGGCGCTCGCAGGCGAGTTCAACCGCTCGAGCTCGGACAGAAGATCTGCCCATTGCACGGGAAAGGTCGTGGCATTGCCTTTGGCACTCAAGCGGTGGCGGTTCATAAACGTATCTTGTGCCAAGCTGCGATCCGACAGGTACCGCCATTCGATGCTGAAGCATCTTAAGCCGGTTAAGCACGGGCTTGCGCTCAAAACTTCCAAGACTGTGCATTGCAATGCATAGAGCTCGCGCGGCGGATGACCCAGCAACATGTCATTAGTCAGCGNCGGTTAAGCACGGGCTTGCGCTCAAAACTTCCAAGACTGTGCATTGCAATGCATAGAGCTCGCGCGGCGGATGACCCAGCAACATGTCATTAGTCAGCGCTTCTGCGGGCTTCTGTCCACGACGATACAAGGCGTCGTAGCACGCGACGCAAATAGGGACGCGGCAATGACCACNCCAGCAACATGTCATTAGTCAGCGCTTCTGCGGGCTTCTGTCCACGACGATACAAGGCGTCGTAGCACGCGACGCAAATAGGGACGCGGCAATGACCACCCATTCGATTGGCAGGACAATGCTGCGGCCCTGCGCACACTTTGTCTTCGGGGCAAGCTAACAACGTAACCGCAAACGCTGGGCAATCCACGTGACAGGTCCAGGACCCAAGTTCATCCTGAAAGACGGCGCGCGTTTTCGGCGCGAGAGACTTCACGTATTGTTTTTTATATGTCTGTAGCCCGAGCAGCGTTTCAAGCTTGTCTGGCTCTTGCCAGAGTATCCGACGCTGTTTTGCATCGTAAACGTGTAACCACGAAATTTGCTGATGGCCGCAGTCTTCGGTGAATGGAAATCAACGCCGCAAACGAAACAAATGGCAGCTCCGACGCGTCGCTGACTCAGATTTTCTCGAAAACGACGCAAGCAACGCCGATCCAAAGAACATTTTGCGATGGGAGCAGTCTGCTGGCAGCGGCAACTCAAAATCTCCAGATATGTCTGATATGCCGCTTGCGTCGCGCTTAGGTGTGTTGCGTGCGGGTGCGCGTCGACGGCAAGTAAGGCGGGTGCATGTTTTTGCCACAAATGGTTTTGGAGTTCTTCTGATGTCTCGCACACAAACNTTGCGTGCGGGTGCGCGTCGACGGCAAGTAAGGCGGGTGCATGTTTTTGCCACAAATGGTTTTGGAGTTCTTCTGATGTCTCGCACACAAACAAGCATTGGCGAAAAGCACAGTGATAGCTTGGTAAATCATACGCCCGCATGCCCGCACGGTTGGCAACTGAAAACTTGATAATTTGCATTCACATAGGGAACGCCGAAGACATAATGATACCTGCTCATATTGTTCAGGTTGGGAAAAGCAGCACGCTAATCTCCAACGTCGTGCGGCTCTTCGAATACGACGCCGGACATCACTACGATGCCTTGCTTCCTATCCCATCCATGGTTGACGCTGTAGATTGCGAATGTATTAGTATGGGAGACGGACAGAATTAAATGGACAATGAATTCAGAACAACAGAGCAGAGCCAGCCCGCCGTTTCGGGAGGAATAGCAATAGTATACCTGATACAGAACAGCTGGGACAAAGTTTACAACGTTTCTGCGATCATCGAGGTGCCCAAATATCAGTAAATGACGCAGACGTGCAAAGAATGCAGGCAGCGTGGAGCAACCATGAAGCCACAGGAATGGTATTGCACACCTTGTTGCAGGCAGGGCTGGCGTATGCAGATGCCGGCATGCATCACGCACGCCGCCTGGCAGATCAGTGGCGAAGTTTTTACAGTGTATGCAGCCAAGGTGAGGGAAGACGCCTAGGCTCAAATGTGCCACAAGGGCCTGGTTTTGCTTCATTGCGGCTGTTGGACGTCACAACGACGTCAGAGTCAGAGAGCAAAACGTCCGTCGCTTGGGGAAAAAAACCTCAGCAGCAGAAGTGACGCAAGCCTGTGCCAACGAAGAAAAACGTAGAGCAGTTAAATTGGGAAGCGCGGGTTATGACGGCAAGTTATTTGACCCAATGCCAAGCGATGGCGTGCCACTCCGACGGTTTCGAACAAAAACCGCCGCAGCAGAGATCGAGCGAGCTTCTGCTGATGAAAAGGAGCAGGAAACAAAGATCCACGTCTAGAACGCGAGTGTGCCATCCGCACTGCCGCGGCTCTACTGAGTGAAACGCCCACACTACCATGGAACCTCGACGCAGAGAGTTGTGGGTCTCCCTCACATGCGTTTAAGAGAAAACGTACTGCAGCTTCAAGCTGATGTGAGAAATTGGTAGAGCTAGCGCAGAGATTTTCATACGCCTCACTAGAAACATATTCTTGGCAAACTTTCTCCCTTTCAGCGACGTGCGTTAGTAGTCCATACTTGTGAGGAATCCATTCGTGAAAGCTTAATGCCAGCAGCACCGCCGCTAAGAAGGAATTTTCAGACTGCGGCCAACTGCAGGGATGCAGTTGCCAGCCATTTTGGCATAAAGTTTTCAAAGCAACTTCGGTGTGAGGATGAAGCAGCCTGGTTCGTTTTCGTAGGCGTTGCAGATCATCGGATGTCTCATGCGTATCATGTCCTGATTTTGTTGGAGCTGTCTTGTCATTGCTGCCTCCAATGCTTGTGGCTGAACCGCTTTGGTGAACCGATTGATGCCGATCCAATAATACGTCAAAGTGATAACCTCGTTCTTTCGCATCTGTCTGGTTGTAGATATGGAGTGTATAACGGGTCGCTGCAGTCCCTGCGTCACAGTCAAAGTCAACCCACTGCAAGGCGTTGTCTGGGTCTAAGCCATTGTCGATATGATCAAAAAAACCGTAGAGACAAATCCGCCCGGCAACATTCTGCGGCCATTTTTTTCGCAAAAAGAAATTCAAAATGCGTGGCCCATCGCGGTGCGCATCCAAGTAAATTCTTGGTGGTGTGCCATGCCTCCTGTACAAGAACCAGCGGCACGCAGCACACAAGTGACGGCGCTGCTGCGGCGAAAGAGACACGGTTCCGGGAACAAGTCTAGCATCCAGCAATCCCAATAACAGCGCGGCAATGAAACAATTATTTACTCCATGTGCAGACGCAGTTTTCAACTGCAAGCCTTGTTCATGCAATTTCCGTATCCCTTGCGCATTAGTTTTCTGGCATGACGGTGCATGTTCAAGTGCGAGTCTCAGGAAGCGTTCAGCTAGAGCCTCCAAACAGGCATTTGATGCATTGCCTGCAATCTCTGCCCAGCCAGCCCATGTGTTTACCCACTCTTGTGCTAGAAGTTCTTCCACGAAGTTGCTATCTTGAAATTGTGATAAGCAGATTGCCGTCACAACTTCTTTCGGATCAAAGTGCCAATCGCTAGTACAGTTTCCGGCAGGCGTATTGGTTTGTTGCAACACAAAGAAGAGTATGTGGTCCCAATTTGCCGTTTCTGTTTGCTGTCGCATGGTTTTACATGTTTGCTGCGCAGCTTTCCATGATTGCATGGCCTCTACAGATGGCGTTATGCCTTCGTCAAAGCACCACTTGCAAAAGAACTTTGCGCCTTCCCAGCTTCCGCATTGATTGCAGTTTGTTCGCTCGTAACTTGAGCACTTTGCCGAATACGTTGTTTGAAGCCCGAATGGCACATAGTCAGGTGCATCACGCGAACATAAAATACAAACTGGCAGGCCGGCAGAATTTGAACCACTGGATGTTTGCTTCTTTGAGAAGGCAGTGAGTGGGAAGTACGTGTTAGGACCAATGAGGACTAGGAAGCAACCGGTGGTACTCTTGTTGTCATATTCACCGGCGTGATCTGCGTCCGCAAAACACCACAACTTGCATTCACTAATTTTGTCACCAACGAAAGCTTTGAGCTTATAATCCAATGTTGAGTGAATGTAACAAATCAAACGATGCAAAGCTTTATCACAATCTGCAGACCATTTGGTTACCCTGGCAGCTAATCCTTGAACAGCCCTTAGGAGGTCGTATCTTGCCATACGGGCGGCAAACAAGATCTTCATAAGGACCCGAGCTGCAATTGGGGCCAGTGCTCCTTTAGGCTCGGACTCCCCTTCCAGGGGTCGTGCAATCCTTTCCTCGTGGAACGGAGTTGACACGATCTTCAAAGGTTTGGCATCCTTGCCGGCAAGCGACTGGTATCGGTCAATGCAGGATTGTAAGAAAGGCTGCATGTCGTACACCATTACATTCGCTGGCTTGGTCATACAGGGTTGGTTTTCGAACAACTGGTCCATGTACCGGAAACCCTGTGCTCTAGCTTTCTTCTTGGCACTATTTTTGTCTCTTTTAATTGTTGCAAGTGCATATTTTGGATCTTGACAAGACTTGGAAAACAAATAAGTTGTTCCGACCCACAAGGCTGGTCGCTTCTTACCTGGTACCAAGACCCCCGATTCATCCATGTACTCATCCCATTCAGAAACGGCTCCACCTTCCGATGAGCTTTCAACAATGTCCGTGAACCTGATGTTGCTGAGTCCACATTTGTTGATAACTTCCTCATCTGGAACGTAAAAACCCTTTCGTGGTTGACAGTGATGTCTAATGTATACACCTCTCGATGCATCGACTTCCCAAAAATCTTGAGTCCAGATATCGACCGACATCAGTGGGGACATCCATGTCGATTCTGGATCCAATCAATTGCCAACCCTTGGACATAGATTCTTTAGGACCGGCCATCTTGAAGTCATCTACATACACCACAAGGAGCAGCCTCCACTAACATTCTTTCGCAGTGAATCTCCCATAGGCTCCCCGAATCAGGGTGTCCATACAAGGCGATCCTCAGCCGAACGACGGGACGTCTGAATCTACCTCTCCATGCCTTTGGCCATCTATCAATTGGAAGTTCTACCCATGTTTCAATCCCTTCCATCAGTGCTTGGGTGTGGGCTTGAACACCATCGTTCTGCTCTTCTACAAACCCTGGCTGAGATCCGTAGGCATCTACCGATTTTCCTGCTTCCATCGTGGCAGGAGAAAAACCAAGCTCGGAAAATAAGGCAACGTCAGCATTTTCATCCCTGACATTATTTCCTTGGAAGACTGTCCTTCCTTTGAACTTCCTAAGCTTGTGTCCCTCCGGTAGTTCACTACCTTTCTCAACGCAGATTTCAAACACTTTACCAACATGGACTTTCTTACCTTTCTTTTTGGCATCAGTCGAAATAGTATTCCATTCTGAGACGGTGTCGTACAACCAGGCAGTCTTCTTGACAAGTTTGTTCCATTCAATGTCAACTGACTCTTGAGCTTTGGGGTTACTACGGATCTCCTTCTTGTTGACTGGCCGGGCCACAAGAGTATTAATGATCTTTTCACCACTTCCAATGCTAACTCTGGCGCATTTCACCCGATGTCTCTCTTGGACATACTTACATGTTGGCATGGCAGGAACTGCTTCCTCATTTTGATATGCTTCATTAAGCTGATTGATGATGCTGGCTACGCCCTTCTTACTTTTCTCTAACTTTTCAAGTTGTTCTCGGGCTCTAGCCTTACGCTTCTTTTCAACTTCATCTTCAGCAATCTTCTTTTGTTCATCTCTAATAGCAGCTCTTCTGGCTTTCGTAGACATCGATTGCCAAACAAATGATGGGATATCAATCGGTTTACTTGATCCTTTGTATCTCCTTGTTTTGAAACCATCTGCACTATAGTACTGAGGGTCATCCTTCCTGATCTTCTCACCCTCACCAGTTTTGTGGTTAATGACATCAATCAATGTCCTTCCCATCTCCTGCGTCGGGGGATGCTTCCAAATCTTCATCACGTACCACAGGCGAGTTCCTTTCGCGGAAATCGGTGATTTCTTTGTGGAAAATTGATGCCACCACTTCACATGTAGCTACTGACTCCTCAAGATCGTACTCCCCTGAATTGGGCCACATGATGAACTTCTGATCAAGTATGAACCATGCTCCATCTTTCTTGTGGCAAGTGGACCGGTAGGGGAAGTCCTCAATGTTGAAAGTGTCGTTTCCTTTGACATAGGACTCTGAATTTTCTTTGATGTTGACATGACATCCCGCATACTGATACCACCCTTCACGATTCTTGATGTGATTCAGGAAAGCTAACCATTTCTCATCATGTAGTGCATGTGCAGTGGATGGTTGGAAGTCACCCTCCTCTTCAGGATCCTCAACTGGTTTGGCGTCCTGATCTTCCAAAGTCGGCTCATGGTTCCCCAGAGCTTCTTCCTGCCCTGGATCATATTTCCCAAACACTGAACGACCTTGGAGTGGGAATTTGTTGTCTTCGGATTTGATGACCTTCAACACTCTCAATATTTCCGCAGTTCCATTAGCTTCATTCTCAAGGAGATTCTTTGTTGGTGCAACCATGAATTCGTTTCTCCAACTGAACACTGGGTGGATAGCGTAGCCAAGGAAGAGAGCTGGACTTGATGTTGGATCAAACCGGGGTCCCTCTTTGTTCTTCTTCCTGGGGCCATTCCAGTAATCTACCAAACATCCAAAAGGAAACAATGGTCCTTCAAACTTTGATCCAAATCTCAACTCCCATGGCGTGGGTTCACCCCCCC
This sequence comes from Symbiodinium sp. clade C Y103, assembly GCA_003297045.1. Lineage (NCBI taxonomy): Eukaryota > Dinophyceae > Suessiales > Symbiodiniaceae > Cladocopium > Cladocopium sp. clade C. Next base: position 170,238 of record BGPT01000360.1, on the reverse strand, counting down.
GTGCGACAACATTCTGTATGAAACACCAATGTCTGGCGGCATGGGGCCAGTGCCAATGGTTGAGTCCAGCTTGGAGCAAATTGACTCGTGTACCTTCTAGCACAGACCTAACGGCTCGCTCGGCTTTGGCATTGGACTGTGAAATATAGTCTCTACTTAGGACATGACGACAATTCAGTATCTTCATTGCTGAGATCAACTCGGGTGCATTGTCACTGTAGAAGACTCCAATCTTTTCAGTATGTCCGACATAGTGCTTCATTGCCAAAACGGCGGCATTTGTTGTTCTCCTCGCATTGGGGTAAATAGTAAACATACATGAACCCAGTTGCTACGTCTTTCACAACCAGAGCAGTTTTCTCATCATCGATCCCAACTTCTTCCTCATCCCTTGTAACAAGAAAGTCCGCAGTGATGTGATCCCCGAAGTTTTCGGCCTCGACTTTGGTTGAACCTCCGACAGCATAAGAAGGCGGTTTAAACATCTTTGCCCTTTGACAGATGTCGCAATATGGGTTCTTGGGAATGTGAGTGAGCATATGTTGAATGGACTTAGCCTCTTCACGCAATGCTTTCTCTCCCAATGACCTCTTTTCTTCGACATTATCATCTTGGACATGACTGCTACTACCTCTAGATTTCTGTTCCACAGGTGGCTCAACCTCCCGGTCGGCATCAACACTCAATTGCCCTAATCTCATCAGGCTGAGGTCCCAGAGCTTCGACGGGTTCATCTCCAACGATTTCGATTTCTCCATCTGGCTCGGGGGATTGTTGTGCCTCTTCGGATGCCGGTAGGGTCACACTAGGTCTGCGTATGGCGGAAGGAGTCGCAATCTTGGTTGAATTATTTGCAAGGTAGGGAACATAATCTTTGACAACCAGTTCAATTCGGTCCCCATTTGGTTTGGTCATGTCGGGGTTTTCGCCCTTTGATCCTCGCCACACAAAGTCATAACCGTCATCAATACAACGCATCCCAACTGATATCACAGGTGGAGTACTCTTGACCAAGTATGGATCAATGGTTTTCCCTAACTTTGGCACAAAAACTCGTCCTTGTTTGGCTGATGAACTTTCACCATGTGCCGTGATCATTCGAATTGGTTGTCCGAGTAATAGCCATAATCATCAGGGAGTTCACTGTCATTGACCAAGTCTTGAGCACTTCCCGTATCAGCTATCCAATCGAGGTTCAAATTGACCGCACCTTGAACGTCATCTTTACATTCCGCAGGGGTAGCTGTANACTTCCCGTATCAGCTATCCAATCGAGGTTCAAATTGACCGCACCTTGAACGTCATCTTTACATTCCGCAGGGGTAGCTGTAATTCCCTTAGGGATACAGTGATCACACCCAAAATCGGTGTCACATAAATAGGCACATTTGCATCTCAAACCTTGAAGGCAGTTGGAAACTGATCCTGCCAGCATAGTGCCAACCAATGCGGCATCATTGACAGCATCTTGGTCAAATTCAAACGGATGACCCCAAGGAAAAGTAATTTTACCTGTGGTCACATTGTTTCCAATTGGCCTCAAGTTCCCTCGGGCTTTGAACCTGGTGACATCCGGCTTATCGNATTGTTTCCAATTGGCCTCAAGTTCCCTCGGGCTTTGAACCTGGTGACATCCGGCTTATCGTCAAAACGAATGGATGGACAGCAGATCCTAGGCTGAGGGATACACATTGCCTGAGACACGGATGCAAGCATGGATGCAACCAAACATACAGCTGCTGGGGAAGTCTTGCTGGAACTAGAAGCCGCTCCTTTGGACTTGGGTNAGACACGGATGCAAGCATGGATGCAACCAAACATACAGCTGCTGGGGAAGTCTTGCTGGAACTAGAAGCCGCTCCTTTGGACTTGGGTGATCGGGAATTTCGGGGACTCTTCTTCCCAGGACTTCGAGGGTTCTTCCGCTTGGGACTACGACTAGACTTCTTTCCTTTGGAATCGCTACTAGCTGAACGAGCTGGGGTAGCTTGTCTAGGCTTTCCTGCGGGACCCTCATGAGAAAACTTGCAATTGTCCCGACGATCACAACGGCCCTGTTTCCAAAACTTACATTGCTTTGTTTTATTCCCTTTCCCCTTTGGAGACTTGGAATGATCCGATGAGCGACCTCTTGGGGTGCTAGGCTTACGACCCTTGTCACGTGGCTTGGGAACCTCATGTTTGTACGTACAGCTGTCTTTCGTACAACTCCCCTTATTCCATGCCACACAATACCCTTTGGGGATAAAGCCCGTCTTGCCCTCGACAGCTGGTGCGGAGGGGCGACCGGCACCGGACAGACCTTTGGCTACTCGATCACGATTTGCCTCAAGCCGTTCACGGTCCAAATGGCGTCGCACAGCAGAAACAAGGAAGTTGTACGTTCTTTTGTCATCGCCTTCAATGGCTCGATGATACTCGTTCATATCATGTTGGATGGCCTTACAATTCTTTACTTGCTTGTAGAACAGAGTCTCAAGAACGGATTCATCAGGAATCTGTGTAATCCCAGCCAACACTTGATCCCAGTTGGATATGAAAGACTTCAAGTTGTCCCCTCTCAACTGAACGCTGAACAGATCTTGAAGGGCATATGTTGCACCATGCTTGATATTGGTACTGAAGTGATCGTGCAACATGAACAACACTTGACGTCCTCTCACAATCCGACCAGCAGTTGCCTTGGTTTCCTTAAAGGTATCAACCTTTCTGCCGAAATCACCCGTGATGATGTTGGTAAGAGCTGAAAGTAGCTTAGCATCCAATGTTGCAAACGGCGCAACCTTCCGGAGCGCTTCAAGTGTTTGACTCTCTTTCCAAGTCTCACTAATCCACTCAAAGGCTTTGTCTGGATCGGTGGATGCTGCAACTACTGCTTCACGGGTTTTGATTCTCCAATTGCGATAGGTCTCTGCCAATGGGAAACCGGGGATCTTGATTGTGTCAGCTTCTTTGATCTTGGGCTTGTCATCTGACTTCGATTCGAAGGAACCTCCCAAAAACTTGATCATGCGTTTCCGAAACTTTTCATCACTGTCATCTGAGTTACCCCCATCATCTCCATCGTCACCATCATCATCAGGAGGGTTGGACCCCTTAGACTTCTTTTTCTTCTTGTCCTTGGGATCTTTCTTATCCTTCTTATCCCTAGAACCCCTTGGAGGATCGGGTGGATTAGGAGGATCACCCCCAGGCTTTCCATTTCCCTTCTTATCGTCCTTCCCATCCCTTCCGGATTTGTCCCCATCATCTCCATTGCCATTATCATCACCATGGTCAGAAGGCCCAATCACCCCAAACTCCGTCTCCATAAGCCTCAGTCGGCTGGTACGGTTCCGAGGGTGATGTAGGAGGTTCATAGTCAGGCGGAGTATCGGCATCCCCTCCCGGAGAGCGTCTGGTTTCCATCTTTGTCGGAACAGTCGCTTTCAACTTGGGGATATTATAGGTGATGTTTATTTCTCCATCCTCTCTCCCGAGTATATGACCACTTGATGCGGCACTTGATCCATTAGGAATGAACGATGGGGCATTGGGACGTAAGGGTGGTGGAGCAGCGGATGCTTTGGCGGTCTGAGACGACAAGACAGCAGCGACGGTAGTCCTCGGAGGCAAGACCTCAGTGGCGGTTTCCACAATCGGAGCTGGACGAGCCTGAGCGAGCTGGGAATCAATCATGCTCTGCAACTTCAAGTTGTGTTGCATTTGTGTTTGAACTAATTGCTCCAACTGAGTAATTCGAACATTTTGAACACGACGATCCTCTTCAGCTTTACGCTTCAACTCCTGAATCTCCATTTCTTTATTTGAGATTGACTGTCGGTGATTTGCATCAACGACTCTCTGATAGGCCTGAACTTTCTCATGCATGTGAGCCTGCTGGAGGCGAATGTGCTCTTGTGCCTCATGCTTGATTGTCTCTCTATACAAATGACCCTCTCGGTTCAATACGTCTTCATTTGACTGGATAACAGCTTTGACCCTCTGTTGTTCATTACTCTCATGTGCTCGAAGTGCTTCCACAAGTTCCTCAGTACGCACGTCATGCATTGCTTGGGCACGGGATTCAGCCTGAATCAAAATTTCACGATGGCGGATTTCGGCCGTTGCTTCCACAAGGCTTGTCATTGCTGGGTCTTGGAAATGCAAATGCACGCTCTGATTGACGAAATTTACCTGAGGATTATCAACATGAACGTTCTCTTGAAAGTGATTGGTCACATTCCATTGGTTCATGCTTCGAGACATTGGCCCGCCCTCCCGGGGAGCTTCGGGAACAAAGCCACGGTGGTTAAAACCTACGTGAGAAGGCGCAACTGCGTTCTGCAACGGAGGCAGTGATCTTCGCTCCCTAAGACTCCTAGATTTGTCGGATGCAGGCGGGGTGCTGATATCTACCGAAAAGGGACTATTTGAGATAGGCAACGTCACGGGATGTGCCATGGCTGCGTCCGAGGGCGACGACCCGTTTCCCTCAGTGGAAGTTCCTGAGGGGGCTGACATTCCTACGAAAGAGAGAAGATGAGCTTACGGCTGATAACCTGTTTTACAGGAGTATCAACCAACACCGCACAAGTTATAGCACTTGTTTTCTTGAGCCACGCATACAGCAGTAGAGTATACATATGTACAATACTAACAGTGATACCGGTGAAAAACACAAGAATGCATTGGGCGCGACCACGAATTTCTCCAGATCTTGGCTTCCCAAGAAAGGGGAATGGAAAGGGCGAGGAAGCGGATAGCTAAAGCATACATTCAAATGGTTTCATGTACACGTCACGGCTACATGTTGAGGCACACGAGAACGTACAAAATAGATGTGCCACTTTGTCCCAAAGCCTAAAATGTTCAAGAGCGTCCGACGCAACAGCTTAGCGTCTGCTGTTTTGAAGTTGCACATCTTTGCACACACGCTAAGCTTAGCTTTGCACAGAAGGTTCCAGGGTTCCATGTCCAACTGGCTCCAACGTTCCCGTACCATTCTGGTTTTAGCGCTCGGACAAAAGTGTGACAAAAAGCGAGGTGCCACTCGGAGACCAAGAGATTGAAACCCCGGAGTCAATGTTGGAAAGATTGCAAGTCAATGTATGTGTTATCTTTGGCTCCATTCGTTTAGTGATACAAAAGCTGTTGTCGTCCTGGTAGCTTTTGTAGCTTACTGTTTTGACTTTGAAATTTGCAAAAAAAATCTTCAAATTGACAAAAGGAAATCGGCTCAGCTCTGTTCTGCGAGCCTTTGCCAACACCTCCGCGAATCGCAGAGGGGCGCATATCCACAGAGGACCGTGTCAGAGTTGACCTGGCTCCAGAGTTGACTTTCAGAGTGTTCCCTTCCGAAAGAGTTTGCGCCGTGAACTCTGTTTTCCCTTCCCCTCATTAGTTTGAACGATCAGTTTTTCGTCAAAAGAGTTCGCAGGATCATTCGTCCAGATGAGATAGCTTGCCCTATCAAGGAAAAACATGTGCAATCAATGTTCTGTTCCAATAGTTTTCCACAGTCGATTAGTGTCCAAAGGATTTCATACTTGGGCAGGGCGAAGGAACGCAAGCTAGCAGGCTTGGACATGGGCAGGGGCAGAGACACAAACATTTGAAGAAAGCAACATGCTGAGAAAAAGGCAATTTTCCCTGTTTCACTTCCTGTCTTTTTTTGGGTTCACGTGTCTGGGAATGAGAACTATTCTCTATCTTCTGGGTTGTGCGCCGGCTCTGGGGCTGCATATGCTTTATATTTAGATAGCATAGCGACGCATAGCGGGAAACTGATCAAAGTTGATTTGTGTTTGATACGAGTACATTGATGTCTGTCAAAAGATCTCCAAAATGCCTGACGTCTTCTAAAGTTGCACGAACACTGCGCCAAATGATCCTTCCCTCTCTCTCTCTCTCTATCTCTCTCTTTCTTTCTCGCGGGAGCATAGTCACGGCAGCAAGAAAATCAACAAGCAGCAGCAAATCTGCAGATCAGAAGCAGCACATTCTTTTTGATAACACCTGCCTTGTGCTCTGCAGGTCATTGTGTCGGGACCTGGTGATTCTGCTGTCAGAGCTTGTTCCCAGTGCTGCATACCTCACACCTCAATGAAACAAAGACTGAGATGGTTTGCACATGGAAAAGACTTAGTTCTCACAGTGCTTGGCCATTTTGTGCAAAAGTGCTGTGTCTCAGAGCGCTTGGCCATTTTGTGCAAAAGTGCTGTTTCTGACAATGCTTGGCCATTTTGTGCAAAAGCGTTGTTTCTCACAGTGCCTGGCCATTTGTACAAAAAAATGCCAAAAAGATTTCTTGGATTTCGATGGGAAATCATGTTTGCATTGTGAGAAACAGCACTTTTGCACAAAATGGCCAAGCATTGTCAGAAACAGCACTTTGGCGAAGCATTGTCAGAAACAGCACTTTTGCACAAAATGGCCAAGCACTGTGAGAAACAGCGCTTTTGCAACAAATAGCCATGCACTGTGAGAAACAACGCTTTTGCACAAAATGGCCAAGCACTGTGAGAAACAGCACTTTTGCACAAAATGGCCAAGCACTGTGAGAAACAACACTTTTGTGAGAAACATTTTTTGCACAAAATGGCCAAGCATTGTCAGAAACAGCACTTTTGCACAAAATGGCCAAGCATTGTCAGAAACAGCACTTTTGCACAAAATGGCCAAGCACTGTGCGAAACAACGCTTTTGTGAGAAACAACACTTTTGCACAAAATGGCCAAGCACTGTGAGAAGACCAAGGTGTCCTAACGGGTGTTCATTAGGCACCCCTTAAGGGGGGTTACCATTAGGCACCCCCTAACTTTTGAGGTCCCAAACTAACAAGTAATGGGGTATTCGAAAGTATTCGTACATTTTTTCATGATTTCACAACGTTTGCATCTAGGTGTGGTTTTTCTCTAAGCAATACAATGAGACTTGCTGACAACATGGAAGCACTGCCCCAAGAGGTTGTTTTTCTTTGGAAGTGAAAGTTCTTCAAGTTGTCCTCCACTCCGACCTTTCTTGTCCTGATTTGAATTTCTTCTCTTGTGTCTTCTGTGTTTCTGCCATGATTTTTTTGGGGGAAATCACGAAAAACGCGCGTGTCAATGCGTGTCATTTGGTGTCATTTGAGTGTCGTGTCGGTCGGTAGGGGGTGCCTATTATAGGCACCCCTTAGCAAAGAGAGAGGTACCAAATATAGGCCCCAAATTTCCACGTAAAATAGGCATTTTTTTGATAGTTTATGTTGTTTATATTCCTACTGTTTTGAGATGTTTGTGTATTTCATTTTGTTTACTTTGTTCCTGATACATTACGATTTGATACTACCTTTTTTGTAAATTGTTCTTCCAATGAATGGTTTTTGCAAAGCCGCTTGGAAGTAGACCCATGGCAAGCAGCAAACTCAACATTTTTATATATATACTGTATATAGCTCTGTGCCTATGTGTTTAAGGTGGCAAACGTGAATCTCTTCTTTGCTAAGGCAAATGCCCTTATGACATTGCCATATATAATTGCCAACGCACTTGTTTATTTATATTAATTAAATTGGTGG
>BGPT01000360.1:121419-152685 GCA_003297045.1 Symbiodinium sp. clade C Y103 | reverse complement strand
TTGAAGAGAACAATAAATCAGTTTCAATAAATGTGTTTGAACCCGATGACTGCTTAAATGATAATAAGATTATATTGCATAGAGGCACTAAAAATAGAAGTGCTAAATATGAAATTGATTTACTAAAAATCTATGATGAAGATAATAATTATCACAACGTATTAGTTAAAAATAAATGCAGATTATTAAACTGTCAAAGCAGTAGCAACACAAATAAAAAGTTTTACTGCCACCATTGTTTGAATCCCTTTCAATCAGAAAAGGTATATAAGAAACATCTTGAAAACGGATGTATGGCATCAGAAGGACAACAAACAAAGATGCCAGATAAAGACACCTATATAGAATTTGACAAGCATAATACTAAATTGCCTTGTCCTTTTGTAATCTATGGTGATTTTGAATGTCTAACCACTAACTCTAATACAGGAATAAAAGGCACATATCAGGAACATATGCGGTTATATGTTAAATGTAGTAAGCAGGATTGATAATACATGCCAACCATACTTATACAGAGGTGAGGATTGTATGAAAAAGTTTGTTGAACAACTGACCGAAATTAAGAAAGATATATTTGAAAAAATGATTGTTAATAAACCAATGGATGAATTAACTTACGAACAAAAGACGGAATTTAGACAAGCCACCCACTGCTCTATATGTAATAAGAAATTCCAACCTGATGATACAAAAGTCCAAGACCACTGTCACTTCACAGGCAAATACAGAGGCGCAGCGCATGTAAAATGTAATCTGCATTATTCAGTTAAGTTTTTAAAATCCCCATCTTCTTTCATAACCTTAAAAACTATGACGCTCATTTGCTCATTGCCAGAGCAAATGAACTAAACTAAACATAGAACTAAACCAAAACAAAAGAATAGATGTAATAGCACAAAACAGTGAAAAGTTCATAACCTTTTCATTTGGTGCTTGTCAGTTTAAAGACAGTTTCGCTTTCTTATCAGCATCATTAGATAAATTAGATAGATTGAATAAATATGCAGGAAATGAAAAGATAAAAAATGGGAAACTCATTTCAGATATACAAGCACCAACCCATATATCAAATCTAAAACTGATTTGAATTTACTGACCGATAAGGGTGTATATCCCTATGACTATATGAATTCATGGGATAAATTTGATGAAACAAAACTACCAAAGAAAGAAGACTTTTACAGTCAATTGTGTGAAGAAAACATAACTGACAAAGACTACGCCAGAGCAAATATTGTATGGAAACATTTTAGCATTAAGAATCTTGGTGAGTATCATGATTTGTATTTGATGACTGATGTATATTTACTAACGGATGTTTTTGAAAATTTTAGGGATATGTGTTTGAACTGTTATGGATTAGACCCAGCATATTATATCACTTTACCTAACTATTCTTGGAATGCCTTTTTATCATTAACAGGAGTTAGACTTCAACAAATCCACATAAAAGAAATGTATGAGATGATTGAAAATGGATTAAGAGGAGGAATGACGCAATGCTCCTTCAAGAAAGTAGAAGCAAACAATAGATACATGAATGAGGATTACGATAAATCTAAACCTTAATCATACATAAGTTATTTAGACGCTAATAACCTTTACGGATTAGCAATGTGTAAGAAACTGCCTTATGATGATTTTAAGTGGTATTACGGTAGAATGGATGAGAAGAGAGTAATGAAATATAGTGATGATGATGATGATGATGATGATGATGATGATGATGATGATGATGATGATGATGACACAGGGTATATATTAGAAGTTGATTTAGATTATCCAAAAGAACTACATGATTTACATAAAGACTATCCATTAGCACCTGAAATCATGAGTATCAGTGAGAGTATGCTTTCAAAAGTCCAAAAGGATATACACAAATACTATTATGGAAAAGATGCCAGTGACGAAAAGACAAATAAGTTAGTGTTAAATGAAATGTGATGGATAAAAATAAGTATGTTTTTACATATATCAACATTGAAGTTTTATTTACAGCATGGATTAAGTCTTAGAAAAGTCCATAGAGCAATAAGTTTCAAACAAGCAAACTTCTTAAAACCATTCATTGAATTCAACACTGAAAAGAGAACGAATGCTAAAAATGATTTTGAAAAGGATTTGTTTAAGTTAATGAATAACAGTGTATATGGCAAGACCATGGAGAATGTAAGAAAGCATGGTGATTATGAGTTAGTCAATACGCCTGAACGCTTCCAAAAACTGGTAAATAAACCACTATTCAAACACCGACATATTATAAATGAAGACCTTGTGATTGTTGAAAAAGATAAGCATACAGTGGAACTAAACAAACCTATCTATATGGGTATGTCTATTTTAGACTATTCTAAAACTCACATGTATTCGTTTTACTATGATGTTTTGAAACCCAAATATGATCATAGAATTAAGTTGGTATATACTGATACTGATAGTTATGTATTCAAAGTTGAGACTGATGACTTATATGAAGATTTTAAGGAGGTTAATGAATACATGGATTTTAGTGATTATCCACCAGAACATCCAAACTATGATGAAACAAATAAGAAGGTATTAGGAAAATTCAAGGATGAAATGAACAGTAAAATAATTACTCACTTTATAGGATTAAAACCAAAAGCATATTGCTATAAAGTATATGGTGATGAGAAAGAACACAAGAAGAGTAAAGGAGTAGTCAAGCATAAAGTGAGCAATCAGTTAAGTCACAAAACTTATGAAGAGACATTGAATAGAAACTGTAAAGAAGAAGTCAGTTTTAACACGATCAGGAGTAAAAACCATCAAATCTATAGCATTAATCAGATTAAATATGCTTTAAGCAACTACGATAATAAACGCTACTGGTTTTCAGATTTTGAAAGTCTCCCGTTTGGACATTATTCCATAAAATATCTACGTAACTAAAAGATGATTTAAGATATATGGATATAAATTCAACAACTGAATAACTGAGTCAAAGAATGGCAAGACATAGAAGAGTTTATAGATATTGTATATAAACAATACAAACCCTCAGAAACACCATCCTAACTCAATGAAATCGTTTGATGAGTTCGGTCTTGAAAACTGCGAACTAGTTCTGATTGCAGAAATGCCAAAACCGAAAGCAACCCGAAAAGAAAGAAGGTGAATATAATGAAAATGACAAGAACTGTCTTAGCAAATGTATTGTTGGTAGGGCTAGGAAGGAATATTGCGATGCCACAAGAGAGCATCACCTTTAACAGAAAAAAATATTAGCATAGAGAATGCAGAAAAATACAAAGACAAAAACAAACAGCGTCATGAGAACAATAAAAACAAGATACAAGAAAAGACAAAACACGACAAAGATGAGGAGAAATATTATGAGAAGAATTCAAAGAGACAAAGATAAAATGAATGCAAAAAGCAGAGAAAGGCGAAAACAGAAGAAAGAAGAACAGTTACTAATCAACCAAAAGCAGTTCATGCCTATTATACCTTTTACTCATTCCATCTACTGTAGTTTAAAGTATCTGTTTTTCATAATATCACGACCAACTAATATCACTTTGTATTTCCTTTCGCTCAATTGACTTCTAGTTTCTTTCCTTGATACATAGTTGCCCTTTCCTTTATCAAATAACTTAACATAATCTCCTTTACTTATGTTTGGATATTTTCTGTTGTGCTTTTCTTTCAATATCAGATTTGTTCTGACCTGAATTACGTTATCAAGATTGTGCGCATTATTTGGTGTTGTCTTGGTGCTACTATGGACTTGGCTGTTGTATCTATTCAATGATGGCTTTAGCCTCAATCTGTCCCCAATCATTTTTTTGACCGTGCGTATCATCCTTTCTGCCTGATTTGCATGCGTCTTTGTTATTATGTGCGTTATACCTTCTTCCTCAAAAAATGTTTGCAGCTTCTTGCTGTTCAACGCTCCTTCGTCGTCGCTGTAAATCGACAAAGGCTGACCTAATACCTTGAAACACTCCATGACTGCTTTATAAACGTCATCGCCATCTTTATTCTCGATAGGGACGATGTGACATTTTTTGCTGAATATATCTATGCAAAGTAAACCATATCTTAGTTGACTTTTGATTTCAGAACCTACGTCTCGCAGCAAACTGGTGACATCCATCAAGTCCATTTGGAACTCATACTTGGGAAACGGAGCGGCGTAGGAATTGTAGTTCTTGTAATTTCTTGTTTGCTTGTTCGGTTGTGCCCTCATCCATGTAGAAACCATATCCAAAGTTATGCCTACATCGACTTTCCTCGCCTTTTCGTATAGGTCCCTCACCGAACCGAAGCCGTCCTCCACGTCGTAATAGATTCTTTCCAATACCTTTTCTTTTTCCAATCTTGTCATTAAAAATACTTAGGTTATAATTTTATGATGCTTTCTTGTATCACAAATCATAATGAACTCAAACCAAGAACCTCTGGCACTTCTTCGTTTTCTTGTGCTTTGCCAAATTTGATTTACAGCGCATGGCAGAACCGCATATATCGCATACGAAAGGTTGTTTCGTTTTCTCTTGGTAATATTTTTGGAAATACTTTTCGTCGTTCGGTTTTCTGTTGTAATATCCGTCCTCCTGCTTTCTCCATTCAGCATTGGTGTTCTTGTTAACGGATGAGTTTGCTTTGTAGCTTTCTTCCGATGAAGATGTTTCGCTGTCAATGAGGTCTTTGTTGCCAAAACCGCTCCAAATAAAGTCAAAGGTTTGATTTGTCATTGACATTTCAACTCCACTACTTACAAAGTAACAAGGCATATTGTATATATAATACCTATATATCTTAATATTTGTTTAAGTATTTTCATCCCCAATAGGAACTATGTATATCAGTTTGTGCTTGTGGCATCTCATACAAGTCCCTAACACGAACCCCAAAACAGTTTCGATATCAAAGTTTATAGGCTTGAGCATTTTACCCTTCCAACATCCCACTGGTTGACTTACTTTTAGTGACATCCAAACCCAAACATGCTTGGCGTTCAAAACAGTGAGACTTGAGCTTTGTCGCAAGCCAATCCAAAAACCAAACCAATCGCCCCCAAATCGAGCCAGTCTTTCCCTAAAACCGAGCCAGTGTTTCCCTAAAACCGAGCCAGTTTTTCCCCAAAGTCGGTGGCTGATTTCCCCAAAATCGGTGACGGATTTTCCCAAAATCGGTGACGGATTTCCCCAAAGTCGGTGACGGATTTCCCCAAAGTCGGTGACGGATTTTCCCAAAATCGATGACGGATTTCCTCAAATTCTGTGGCTGATTTCCTCAAAATGGGTGACGGATTTTCCCCAAAATTGGCGACGGATTTCCCAAAAGTCGGTGGCAGATTTTCTCGAAAACCCGAGCCGCTCCCGAGCCTGTTTCTACCAAGAACCCAGCCAGCTTTACCCAAAATCGGTGGCAGATTTTCGTGAAGTCTGTGTTTGAGAGGTTCTCCCCTTGCCCAGAATGTGTGCGTGAAACTTCGATGTGTGAATTGATTCAATACGTGCCGATGGTCTTTCTTCTCAGACGGGCGATTTCTAATGCACCATAGAGACTTGCAACTTGAGCAGCACAACCATCACTGGGCTAGTAAAATGTATAGTGTATAGCTTTTGGTGATGCGTAGAAAGCGCCGCCTCAAGCTCCTTGCATTGGCCTTGTCCAATCTGGTGGCTAGATCTTTTGCAGCGTTGATTCAGATATCGCGAGTGACCCAAGTTAACAGGCACAAGGCCCCAAGAACCACGAGGTGTGCATTCAGCGCTTCGGATGCTGCGCAATATTTGGAGCCATTCGCAACTGTGGTTGGGATATCATGGCAGGACATCGTGGTGGGACTTCAGGCTGCAAACAATAACATCGACTCACTTTCGGGCCAAGAAACTTTGGTGAACTTCAAGTATGCCCGCGAACATGCAGAAAGCCTTGCAGAGACCTTGGTAGAGAGCACCGCTAAGTCAGAGCAATTCCGCAACATTTTCTTGCCAAAGATTTTGTTGCCGCGGATCCCTGTGAATGGCACGAAGTTTCAGCATCTGGTGAGCAACGTATTATCAGATACGAGCTTCACCGGAGCCTCTTCGATTTACGCGGAACCTGGCGTGGGCAAATCAGGTGGTAGCGTTGGCCATGCTCGAATGGGCTAAATACAACCCAAAGTCCATCACAGTTTTATTCAGGGGCAGTGTTGCACGACTCAAGGACTTTTTTTAGGGTCGAAGACATCACTTTGGTGCCTGTTGTTGCAGAACTCCTGTTCCCGATCTTGGAGGAAGCCGGGGTTCGCTTACAACTCATTTTGGACAACATCTTCGACAAAGACTTGGCAGAAGGTAAGATTGTGATGGACCTTGCCAAGGCTGCGTTCGACTATGGACAGGTCATAATCGTTACACAGTCGGAAGTGGTTGCCAAGGATGTCGATGACCTCAATGGGCTCCGAACACGGCTGGCGCCACAGCAGGAGGATGTGAAGGAGTATCGATGGAATGAGACGCAGGCAATCCAACTCTTTGTGGCTTTGAATGCAACAAAGAAGGTCAACAGCTCCGAGCCCAAGGAGATCGCGGATGCAGTAAAGATGGCCTTGCAAGAGTTCGAAGAGGATCATGTCGCGATCTCTAAGACTTTGGAAAGTGCACGGTTTCCTGATGGCGGATGGACGCCAGTGGGCATCATCCAGTTCCGGCGCTCAGGCAAGCAGCCTGTCTAAGCTGCAGGCAGGGTCTGACATAGGTGTTACAAGTAGAGGGCTTATGATCCCCGACGGTATTCAACTTACCAGCGAAGAAACAGACTTCGTCCCACAACCCTGCAAGGTGCTACTGCTGCAATCACCAAAGCCGTTTGGGTGAGACAACCTCGCAAGGACTGCCACCTAAGAGAGTCAAACTGCCTGTCAGCCTTGCAAAGTTAGACGCTGTGCATGTGACTTCCCAAGTCAGAAGATTGTTGTGTTCTTGTTGGGGTTCAGGACTTTTGGGGACAAGATTGCACGGTTTTTTATTCATCAGGATTTGTTAAAAAATGTATTCCAATCATCTTCCTCAATTTGATAGAGAGGATTTAGACTAAAGACTTTGTATGATTTTCTGCCATGCCCTTGTTCCTTTGCTGTGCACTTTTGTCTGTTCCCACCTCAACATCTCACCTTTTGAGTGATACAGCAAGTGTTGACCAAGCAGCCTTGTCATCCCTATATGTTCCTGTCATGTGTTGCTTTGCATGGTTTGTGTTCTAAAAACAGTGTTGATTGGTCGTGTGAAAAAAGTAGGGTTGCGCTCCATCATTTCTCCCATTCAAGCGTCAAAAGCATTGTTATTTGCAAGAGCCGCTGCAACAGTTGATGCCATTGTTCCCTTCGAATTTTCCTCTGACTAGTGTTAGGTTCAGATACAAGGGGTTTGTTCAGCCTTCTTTCTGGCATCCTTTGCCTTGTCACGTTTTGTTTCAGCACGGTTGGGGCGATTGCATGGTTGTTTATTTGGATGTCTTCCAATATTCAACTTCGAAAGGACTTAGACGCAACATATTGTTTCTTTGCCCTTTGCTTGTTCCTTTACCATGTTCTTTTGAAGGAAGTAAATGTTTTATGCATAAAACACTTATTCCTCAGGATTAGTTGAATGATATCTTCCCAACATCTTCCTCAATTTGATAGAGAGGATTTAGACTAAGACTTTGTAGGGTCTTTTGCCATGCCCTTGTTCCTTTGCTCCACCCCGTGGTGAGTAAATGCCAGTAGCACAGGATTGTACCGGTTTGGGTTTGAATGTCCTTGCTGATGACCTTGCAGGACGACAGCGGCGGCTTCGAGTTTACCGGCGATGCGTTTCAAGTCAAAGATAAGGACACCGCAAAACTGACTTGAAAGCGCCAAGAGTTTGGAGATGTTTGGAGGGTGTGCATATCCAACTGTTTTGCATTGAAAAACTGCATGACATATGCGTCAGGACATGCAGAACATAGATGATTTGAAGACAGTGCAGACCTCAAGCTTGCCAAAATATGAACCAGAACGACTTCAGCAAAGATGGACAATGTGTTTGGTTGATGATGTCTTAATTGCATAGGTAATTGCATTTTGTGATGAGGCAATTCACATGAAGGAGATGCTCACGGTTGCGCCCTCCAAAATCAAGATTTACAGCAAGACGGAGGTGCATTTTTTTGGTCTCCAAGTTGTTCGCAACTTCCAGTTGTCTTAGTGACCGACCAGCTCTTCTGGTTCAGTTCAGCTCTCAGCCCTTTCCGCAGGACGGCAACTGGAACAAAGAAGACCCAGAAGCTTCCCTTGCGCGTGGCGTCACCACGTCCTCCACTCGGTCAATCACTGCTTGTAGAAAGTGGATTGCTCAAGTATCTAGTCCTTTTGCTTGTTCAGGTCGGACAGCTATGGCTACCTCACTCCCTAAAGGCTGGCTTCTGCGCGCGCAGCACAATGCTTTTGTGTCTGGGTGCTTCTTGATGCACTTCACTCTGCGCTTCACTCTGTCAGGCTCTTCTTGAATGCGAGGGCCGGCCAGTCTCACCAAACGCATCCACGTGTGAGGCTCACTTTCTCACTGCGCACGCGTCTTGTCCATTGCCAGAGACATACTTTTTGGTGGCANTGAGGCTCACTTTCTCACTGCGCACGCGTCTTGTCCATTGCCAGAGACATACTTTTTGGTGGCAATCTTTCAGCTTTAGCTGGCTTTAGCTTAGTGATTGCGCAATACTTCGCGTCCTTCGCATTGTTTCCTTAAGCTGGGAAAATCTTGTAAGTTGAAGGCGAAAATTGCCACAAGTGAAAGATGAGAGTTTCACCGAAGTGTCACAGCGCAACAGAACGTTTAGTGTCGAAAAACGATTCTTGATGTGCGTCGCCAGTTTTCAGGTTTGTGGATGCAAATCACCGTTTCTGCTGTTGTGCCTTTTGCCAGTGTTGAATGAGAGGAAAATCCAAGGAAAATTGATAGAAAACCTGAGGAACATTTGTGGGATACGTGTCCCTTGATGGCGTTCAAAGTGCAAATGCAAATCAGCAGGGACAGATGGTGTAGAACAAGAGCTTAGGCAGAAGATACACTGGTTATGTTGAAATCAAGCACCAAAGGCTTGCCAAAGGCTGAATAAAAGTCACAAATGTTCAGAAATTAACAGACAGGGTTTGGAAGCAGAATCCAACGAATATATTTCGAAATTTATATAATCCTAGGGGTTTGGAAATTTATTCGAAGAGGTTTGGCAATTTATTCCGAGAGGTTTGGCAATTTATTCCGAGAGGTTTGGAAATTTAATCCAAGAGGTTTGGCAATTTATTCCGAAAGGTTTGGAAGTTTGACCCAAGAGGTATGGAAATTCGATGAAATTCGTTCAAGGAGGTTTGGAACTCAAAACCAAAGGGTCTGGAAACAAGGTCCAAAGGGTTTGGTAAGGAAAGTTGAAGGGTTTGGCGATAAATTTCAAGGGGTTTGGAAATGAAAACCAAAGGGTTTGGAAATCAGAAGGAAGATGGCCCAAAAAGCCTCCCCATCAGTGTGGGGGGTCATGCCAGGACCGTCGGACTGTCCCAAGACGCATGCGCCGCATGCGCTGCTAGGCCAAAGATTGGGGTAAGCCATCGGCTTTCTATGGTTGGATTTAGTAAGATTTTTCTCAGTTCCAGAAAGAGCAAATCAATAAACACCATTAGATCAAAACAGGAAAGTCTATGAGGGCCTCTTTCACCTTTAGGATTTCATAGGTTCCCCCTGCAAAGATCCACCATGCGCCTGATGAGGTGGGCGGTAGAATGGACCAGGGCCAGGTAATTTCATGAGACAGTAAGATTTTTCGGGGGGTATCCTTCATTCGCGTTTGTTTGAACATAGGGTACTAGTCATAATTCTCGCCATACACCTCGCCGTCCCGGGCGAGACTCCTCTCGTTCGCGCAACATGCGCTGGTTCGCTGCAACTTTGTGACAGCCTGACTGAAGGAACTGACGATTCAATGGCATGTCCCAAAGATGGTGAGGAGATCCCTTGGATCCCTGCAGTTGTTTTCCAAATTAAAATGCAGATCGCCAAGTTAAGTTTGCCCGATTTAGACAGTAGAAGCTGAGGCGCGCCAGGCTGGGACACAGGGGGGCCAAGCACTTGTGGGATAGCGTTTTGCGCGCCGCCAAACAGCCAACTCCGGCCCCGGGCGCAACCATGTTCAACGAATTTTTTCCGAGAACGGCCCCCCAGCCTTTGGGCACAATCGGCGGCTGTGCAATGAGGCAATGTTGATGGGGAAATTGAAATGCTTGGAGCGGCTGAAGGCGCGGGCTGCGCAAACAATTTGACTGGAGACCCGGACTGCCCAAACACGGATGGGCACAAAATGCGGCCGTTGCTAAACATTTTGGGCTGGGCGCTGCTTGAAATTCTGGCTTGTGCTGTGAAAACATGCAAATGTCAGCGCGGCCCGTCTCAAGAAAACATTTTCTGAGCCAAACACCAGCGCATGAGATATTGACATGGCCATGGCAAAAACCTTGAGAGTTGGATAGCTAGACGACTGTTTCTGCTACTCATGCACTTGAGTGGGACACGTGTTGGTCACAGTTTTCGCCGTGAAGGTATTGCAGGATGGACAGGAGCTGAAACTAGTGCAGCAGTTGTCCGTCGGAGACCGATTCATGCACGTTTTGATTTGGCCATTTCTGTTGTGAAACTGCACGCTGGCAGCTGAACTGTCATCGATGGATTCCAAAAGGTTGATGTTTGATATCAGATATTGCGCAAGCAACCGGCTCACATTTGTAGAGTTCGTTTGAAAAACACAGAACTCTCATCAGGAGCACCTTCCAACTGATGTGGAGAAGGCCCAAACTTGGTGACAAAGTGAACGAAAGTTGCGACCAGTGTCCAGGGTGATGTTGCCAGGACATTGTTCTGGGTGAAAATTCACCACACTATCAACCCAAACGATCCTAAAACATGTCATTCTGATACATGTACGATTCATTGACCCGACTTAACAATTCTTGTGGGTTTCACTCTGCCAGGGGAATTAATATCAAACACATCAAGCACCTGCTAAAAACATCAAGATCTGAGCAGTGGCAGGGTAATGACTCAGCATGGCATGGCACATGCCAACAGCTTTCCTTGTGAATCTGATTGTCAAGGAAGAGGAGGAAGAGGCTTTAAAACAGGCACGCACTGAAGCTTGAGTGATGGTATCAAAGATATGTAAAGGGGTTGGTACCTCAAGAATTGGGAACCCCATTTTCGTACAACCACCCCTTGATGATACGTGAACACGAAATCTTTCAAGTGCCGAGGTCTCAATTTTGGGTCTAGGCTTGAGAAGAGAATTGACTGACACTGCAGGGGTCCATTTGAGAGGAGGTTTAGCATTGGTATACAGTATACATTGGTTAAATGATTAGAATTATATGATATATATGAATATGGTGTTTTCGATGGTGGTTAAACCCAAGAACTCAACATTTAACCACCGTTCAAACACCGTTTAACCACCATTCAGCTATCACTCAGCCACCATTTAATCGCTATTCAGCCACCATTTCACCGCCTGCTTTTAGACAGAAGTATCAAAAGGTCTCTCTAGGGTGACACTTTGACGCCTGGGTATGGCAGGTGGAGGAAGCTGCTGCTAGACTGCAGGCCAGGTGTCTCAATATGGGTGATGATGGGTGGACATGTCACTACTTGAATATAGGGTCCCAGTACTGTGAGTGGGGAGTGGTAAGAATTCTGACTGGGAGTATATCCGTATCTGTATGTCCAATTAAAATGACTCTGCGATATTCTGGGTGATTCCAGGTGGTGATTTATCCCTTAGTATTGAAATTAGGTCTCATCCAGCGCCCTGTTTCTTAGGGCAACTCACAGCGACAGGAAGACGCCAAGAGAAAGGTGGGCGCCGTGGCTGATCCGAGTCTCAAGACTGGTGGATGTCCCTGTTTGACGCATGGCTGGTCCTTATTTTGCTGGTTACTAATTTTCTAAGGCTGGATTGGTTATCATAGTTCACTGTGTTTTTTTTTGACCGTCACACATGAAACCACATTTTTTTTGGGTTTCATTTTGACCCGTGCCTGGCCATACGCTGTTCTTTCGCGTGCAAGGCGGAGGAGTTGCGGTTGCTTCAGATCCAATTGCGTGCCAAGGCAACGACGGCACCACGTCAGTTGCCAAGTTGATCAGTAATAAACGCCTGGATCACACGAGATGGCGGCACTTTGCTTGGATTTTATGAATGGAAAAGGGAAGAATAGACCTTCGTGCAAAAGATGAGTCGGTGTAGACCAAGGATGGTCATGAATCCATTTCGATTGGGATTCCTATTGTGGAATGGACGACCATAAACCATTAATCCCACGTAACTTGACCATGGCACATGTGTTCTGGCAAGGACGAAGTTGCTGCGTTCAGGAAGGAGGCTCCATGACCCCGTGCGCATTTGACATTCGTACTTTGCGGCAATATACCTAATTGACATGTGGATACACTTGAATATAGTATAATATGATATGGTAATTATAATACAATCTACGGATTCTATGTAGATTGACAGAGACACACATGATTCCATCAGTTTTTGGCAATGCAGTACTTGACACCATGTCTGTTGTGTACCATTCCTCTGCTCTTCTCTGGGTTCTCTTGTTTTTCCCTGCAAGGAAGAGGAAGCCGCTGAGAAGAAGAAACAGGAGCAGGCGGCTGCCGAACAGAAGCAGGCGCCATCCTGTACTCTGCTGTGAAGAACTTGTCACCATCAAGATGACACTCAAACATGAGGTATCCATTGATCCAGAAATTTGGTCATTCCATATGTTTCTTTGATATTTCCTCAAAATTAATCATACAAGATCCAAAACGGGGGATATGTGGGTTTGTCTAGATATGGGCTATGGGGTAATTATACCCAAATCGGTTTGTCTAGATATGGGCTATGGGGTAATTATACCCAAATCAACTCTTTGACCATCAAATTAAGATATGATGCCCCATTTTTGGACAAACCCATGACCCATTTGTGTTTGGTAAGTCCCTCAACTCCAGTTGCCCAGTCACATCAGCGTTTGAGGAAGCCAGTCTTCCTCTGGCAAGGTGTTGGAAAAGCAGGCGGAAGACTTGCAGATGCTTCAGCTTCAACTCCTAATCCAGGCATTTGGCCGACGGTTTGCAGTGGAGCTTGCACTGGGTCACATTCGATGTGTCTGAAAATGGGAAAGGGTATACCGGGTATACCAGTAAAACATGGCCATTCAATAGGAAGACATGATAAACCGGCAATTTCGGGGTACCCTAGTTTCAGACAAACGGCAAAAATCATGGGGATTACCCGTTCGATAGCCATTTTAGGCAACGGGAACAAATGATGACCTACCATGATTTGCAGATATACGGATGTGGGACAAAACAACCGGTCCGCTCCTCTCATTGGACGGGCTCTCAAATTATTGCAACTTCAACCCGAAATGGACGGTTTCATACAAGAAATGATCGGCCACCCATTGGACCCATTGGTACTGTATCCCAATGCATTGACCACACTCATGGAGTTCTTTTTTCCTTTGTTTGTTTAATCGAGTGGCCAAGATCTGCCTGAACATGACAACGATCATCACAGCATGTCTCATTCCAGGAGGAAGAGCTGACTGCGAGGAAGGAGGTGGCTATCTTGCACGCTTGATGAACAGTCAAATCTGGAAGTGGAAGTCGGTTTGCCCAAAAATTAGGGTATCCCCAATTTCAAAGGAATATAATTCTTTTCACGTGTCACTTTTCACCATTAAGTTAAAATACATACTCAAGTTGCAATTATGAGGTATCCCCAACGTTTAGACTCAGACAAACCCAAATCTATGCTTAAAGTAGAAGAAAGACATGGACGAAGACGGCCCTGAGATGTATCCGGTGCTTACTGCAGGAAGAGAAAGCTGCCCAAAAGAAGAAGGCTGTCTGGCAACGACAAGTTTTACATAGGGCTTCAACTTTCCACTAAAGAATACAACCGACACACCTTACCCGCCTTTATATAATTGTTAACACCCATGCTTGACAGACTCTTTCAGAAATCTCTAGGAACTTTTGCTGCAAGCCGTTATTTTTGTTCCATCACTTGATCGTTTGACCTGTGCTGCGGCCCTGGTTCGGAACTCGCCCCCATAGCTTTGGCCCTTTCTTCGACAGGAAGAGGCAGCTGCGCAAAAGAGACAGGCGCTGTGTTTTTTTTGGGTGTGAAACAGCACTGCGCTCCGATCTGATGTGTGTTTGTCAGGCAACTGAAGGGAAAAAAAACCAACATGTACAGTAGCGATTTATAATCATTTTCCTTGTTGAAGTGGCCATTTGGGGGGTAGAAGCCCATTTCTGGGCAAATCCATGTGGATCACTCTTATAGATGGGGATCCTTTTAGACCATTTGTTATTTTTCAGCAATGCCATCTTGCAGTCTCTTCAAGACAGATGCGGCTAAAAGAAGTTGGCTTTCTGATATGCAGGGATAGAGATCAATGTGTCGAGGACAACCTTGTCAGGTTCTGGATTCTCTACAGCACGGAAATGGCCATTTTCCAACCGAATACAGTTGCAACCACAAAAGATTCTGATATTATGATTTTCATTAGCAATTCATATTACAATTGCATACTGCAAGACTCATTGCAATTCTCTTCCAGATGTTGGTGAACAAACGACAACTCCACGCGGCAGGAAGAGGAACTGGGCGCTCAAAGAACGCAGGTGTGCATCATTGTTCGAGAATTGGTGGACAAATATGCGGTTGAAACAAGTTGAAACCCTAGATTTTGAGGTAAAAGAACACAGTTTCCTGAGGTTTTCTCCAAACAAATCTATTATTATTGATCCAGTGGTTGTATTGCATCTCTTATATCTCTTGAATTGGTCGAATGGCTTGCAGTCCTGGTTGCATGGAGACCCGCCCAGCTATGATTTCCTGTGTGTGTTGGTTGACTTCTATTTGCCGAAACATCATTTCTGTAGAAGTCCAATATTCAACAGCATGTACATGTGGTGCTGGCAGCAACTACTTTCATCTGGGCAGACCTTGAGCCAAAACATGCGAGGCAGCAAAGGATCTGCCAGACTTTGAGTTCTTTCCTTAGTTGGAGGATGTTGGAGGGGATAGGAATTCTCTATCGCTCGGCCGGAGGATCAACGCAGATGCCAAGTGCAGGATGACTAGTTCAACGGGGTTCAAGGCAAAGAGTTGCCAATCGAACCAATCGTCAACTTAAGCAGTGCTGGTGAGAATTCCATGGACTTCTCATTGGGTTATTTTGACTCGTGGTTGATCATCATTCTTTCAGGGTCGATAGGGTCGATTCCCTTTTTTGATGATTAGTCTAATATTAACATACAGTGAGGTCATCCCGTATCCACCAAAAAAAAAATGGGTGAACTCCCAATTGTTGGTTCAATCTCCATTTTGGACGGTTTTTTAATCTCCATTTCATCCATTTCTCCCTCATATTTGAAAACGATTTTGATGGTTATGGCCATGCGTCCGGCCATGGCCTTACTGGGCTCCAAGGCCCAGCGTCCTGGTGGAGGCCTTGGCCATGCTCTTGGCCTCGGAGGTGGTGGGCAACGAAAGCAGCGCCACGGCCGAGTGGAAGGCGGCGCGACTGGATGGCGTGGAAGGCTCAAAAACAGTTGGGATATTTATGAAATGGGAATGACATGGTAATTTCAGATAGACGTCATTTGCAAGTTATTATACATGGTCCATGTAATTAGGATGATTAGGCTTATTTTAGATGATTGATTAGTGAATGTTAATGATACTTACTGCTTATTATGGTTTATTGGTATTATTGGTTGCGGGTCATACGAACAACTCGAAAGCCACTAGCTTTGTGATGACAATAAATGCTGATAAGACCTCCCAATGAATAGAAAACAGAGCCTTCCCGCATGCCGCAAAATCCAGGAGATCCAGAGATTGGAGGAGATGCAGAGAGCTAGGAATAGTGAGGGACTTTGAACATGACAGTTGGGATTGATGAAGTATTTCGCAGTTGCTGAATTTCGGCATTAAAACTAACTCCAAGAGTTGGTGACCCTTGAAATCCGACTGGCATTACAACTGGGTTGATAGCTGAGGTAAGCAGCCTGGCACAAAGCACGAGGCATCCCCATCAGTCATTGACTATGGACAGACACGCACCTCTTGATGAAACTGGAGGATTGAAGAGATCAGAGATTCAGTCCCTGCTGGAAACGAATTGAAACATGTGTTGCAAATGCTGCAGATGGACATTTGACCATCCTGGCCACTTCTTGGTCAGGCCATCTGCTTGAACCCGCCATTGGTTGCTGGAAGCTCAGGGACGGAGTGTTTTTTTGCGATGGGGCTATGCAACTGCAACGACTTGATTCATTTCTTGATGTCAAGATGTGTGCCATTTTCAAGTTGTGCTTGGACTGCTTGGAGGTTGGATAATGTTGGATGACTTGTCACAAAATTTTCTTGCAGAAATCAGAGATGCGGAGATCCATTGGAACCGAATTTGTGACCGTTCACCGTACTTGTCTTTTCTTGGTTCCAGCTGTTGGGCGCTGCGCACAAAGGGAAGCACGCCAAAGGGCTGCCGGGGGCACAGGCAATGGGCGACAAGGCCAAGAGCCTTTTCGACAGCTTCAAGGCAGCTTTCACTGCTGAGCCATGTGACTTGGTGAAGTGTGAGGACCTCCTAGGGCAGCTGAAGCTGCTGCTGTTCTCAGGCTCAGCCGTCTTGTCCGGAACAGGGACATCCCAGGAGCAGCTGCTTGTTCGAGAAACACTCGAACATGCATGCTTCCTATCAATTCGCAAACACGATCTCCCAGCTTTCGAGAGGCATGTGTCCCAGCTGAAGATGTTCTACGACAGGCAACAGGGCTTGCCACCTTCTGAGCAGAAGTACCCCATCTTGGGTCTCTCTCTCTTGAACCTCTTAGCCTCGGATCGCATCGGGGAATTTCACACGGAGTTGGAACTCATTCCAGTGGATGAAGCTGAGAACATGTACATCAAGCAACCTGTGCAGTTGGAGCGCTATGTGATGGAAGGCAACTACGCCAAGGTGCTAGAAGCTCAGAAGGATGTGCCCAAGATGTACTATGCCTTTCTGATGGAGAAGCTGATTGAGTGCGTCAGGCACAAAGTCGGAGCATCTTTGGAGAGGTCCTATGAAAATCTGCCGGCTCAGCAGGCAGCACAGATGTTGATTTTGAAAGATGTCCCTGCCCTCCAAGAGTTTGCGGTGAAGGAGAATGAACGCAAGGCCAGAGGTGAGAATGATGACCCCATGGGGGATCTCACACCTTCCCTGACCCGCAGAGCTCCAGTTGGCTTGGTGAAGTGGGAGGTGAAGGATGGACGGTTGCACTTCATCCGTTCCGAGCAGAAGAGGCTTGAACTCCCAGCCGTGGATTTGATGGTGAACACCATTGGCTACGCCACCGACCTTGAGCGCATCGTGTGAGTGAAGCGACCGAGTGAGGATCTATAGCCGGCCGCGACCAACCGGAAGCTGCCAGAAAAAATGGACCTTGCGAATGAACTGCTGTGCTTCAAGCTTGAGCATGAGTCAATGCCACCAATTTTAGTAGGTTGAATAGACATGGATATCCCAATGGATTGATCATCCTTGCCATAAATGTGTCATATTAAATATTCAAGTACCCTCTGGTAATTTGACATATCCATGGAAACCCACCATGTTTAATCGATACACCATCTATAACTTGGCAATTTTCCAGAGCTATGTTGAAATACCGGAGTGTACATCCCTTCCCCCGCGGCTTGTCTGTGGTCCTCGCAAGGTGGTGCCTGGCGCATCTGTCAACGCGTGGCTCAGCTGATCTGTAGGATTGATGAAAGTGTTGCTGTCAACGCATGGGTGACCAGATTTCGGTTGAAGAAAAATCACTTCCTATTGAAAAACCTTTAGCTGAGCTGCTAAGATGTATTTCAATTGCCTTTCGCATCATCCTGAAAGTTTTCCTGTGACCTTTCCCAATCCTCATTTTGGGACGCTTGCTGAGGTGAATCTGACCCACATCAGTTTGAGGGGATTCTCTGAGAAATCCACAAAGGAAGGAAAACTAGCAGACAACTTGGCAGACAACATCAAAAAACAACAAGTTCGATAAGTTCGTTGGGGTGTAAAGCTACTGGGATGTACGAATCACCTCCATGGCATCCTGATATTTTTTGGACTATTTGCTGCTGGTTGATCCGGAACCTCTGTCCAAAGCGTAGCTAGGATAGGTTGCAGGCAGCAAGAAGCGCCAAAGGCGTCAATGGCTGCCAGCCGTCTCAGACACTGAGGAAAAGGGGTTGGATGTGAGTTTAAGGGGTTGGCAAATGTCCCATGGATTGGCGATTTTCAATATTACCTTTTGATTGTTCTTAAGTCGCTATGGCAGATGATCTCTCTATCAGATGGTCGATATTCACATGATTCAAGTGGGACATCTCACCATCCCTTTTACATTGCAAGTGCAGAGTGCATGCAGATGTCTGCAAGAAGAATTGGAATGGAACTAGACATGGAATGACTCTGTTTGCATTGAAACTGGGCTCAGTTGGAAGCGTCCGATGAAAAAATCCTGGAGACTTTGTTGAACTTCTCAAGTTGAACGCCCAGGATCCCTTGGCCCAAGTGGACCACAGGTGACCACAGCACATGAACTGGAGGGTTTCAAAATGTTTCAAATGTTTGTAGCTCGGCTCCAATATTCACAACGACTCACAAGAATTTGCCTTACAACAGAAGTGGGCTGGCACGTGGTCTGCCACACACACGGCCAGTGCAACAAGCAAGGGTTTGATGTTGGCAACGACCGTTGACTCCAGCACCAAGTAAGAAAAGGCTGGATTCAAAGACGATTCTACACGCTTCCCCGAAAGATTCTGCAAGTGATTCCTGTATGATTCCTTGGTTTTTTTATGATTCCCAAATGTTCATTTATTTTTATTGATTTCTGTTCTTTTTTCCTCCGCAGCCTCTGCTTTGGTCTCTCCCTGCCGCTGGTCCAAAGGCCCGAAAATCTGTCAGGGTGAGGAATGGGAGAGAGAGGGGACAGTTAAGAAAGAGAGATAGGCCGGGCCAAAATAAGCAGCAGCAAAACAATATGTATATGATATTCTATGATGATGTCAGTTATAGTATTTACAACACGGGTCACATATACATATTCTTCTGTTTGATATTAATATAGATGAATCTGTCTTATACTGTTTACACGAACCATCCAATTTGGGATTCAAGTCTGACAGTTCGATCCACCAATGCCATACCATGCCCTGCAGCGAGCAACCCACATCTGGCAAGGCCAGCGAGATCGATGTCCTTTAAAGATCTTGGCTCTAAAGGAGCTGGAGCCGACATGGCGTTGGACACATCTCGTGGGATTTCCATTCCACACCATAGATTTTCATAATCCCAGCGGATGACCGGAAAATCTGCAGGAAGCTACCCTGTGTGATGATAAAAAGCGTCATTTCCTGTTGATTTTCCCTTAAGCCAATCCATCTCCATGATATTTTTTCTTTCTACACATTTTGAACATTTTGAAGACTCAGTGCTGAAGCGTTTCTTTTTCACTTCTTTTTGAAACGGAGATCAAGCCGAAGGTCTGGAAAATTGACCGAGGTGATCATAATTTGCAAAGACCCAGCTGTAAGAATTGAGCACTTTCCAAAACCCAAGTCGGTTGATGATTATATTGGGGTATACTACCCAACACACTGGGGACTATCATCATCCATCATCATCCAATATGGCAATTCCAAGCAACCATTGCGATTTTCCATTACATCCCCGTCAAATCTAACTAATCCAAATTTCTGCTGGAAATTGACATGAAAACCACACACTATAACTTGGGGATTTTGCCAACATTTGTCTCATGGTCTTAGCGTCTCAGGACTGTCAAGCCGTCGGCCCCAAAATGAGCGTGGCACAGAGGCCCTAAGTGCTGGCGTTAAGTGACATTCCCAGACAACCAAAAGATATGGGTTTCACCAACGAACATGGGGATATGACCATCAACAAAAAGGACATTCACCAACAAAAAAATGAGATGGGATGATATGGGTGTGTCTGGAAATGTGGGATTTTACCGACAATTTCCGGCCATTTCGATAGGCAAGATTCGGGAAGATGGTGAGTAACCATGGGGATTTTAGTGGGGGTCTGGTGGTTTCCGAAATTAATCACCAAAGTCGTCAGAGTTTGGGTCAGGAATCCCATGGTTTGGCCTGTCCCCAATACTGCGTCTTTTGGGTCAGGAACCCCGGAAACCTTTGAATTTACACACAACAGGGTACAGTGCAAAATTATGATAAGATATATATATATATATGTATATTTATATATATATATATATGCATATATAGATGTATATGTATATGTATATGTATATGTATATACATATACGTATATATATATATATACATATATATATATGTACGTGTATATATATATATATCTATATCTATATGTATATATATATATGTATATATCTATATATGTATATATATATATATACATACATGTATATATACATATATGTAGTTCCCCTCAAGCTGCTGTGAGCTTGGCCAAGAGCTCTGGGCACAGGGAGAGACAAGCTTTGAGCAGAGTATCAAGGCTCAGGCCTCAGTTTGGATTGGTAAACATTGATGAATTTACGGGCTGAAGACCCCAAATGTAACCAAATCTCATAGTTTTCGAAGGTCACTTTCCTGTTGAAGTTGCCATTCAAACTGGGGTATCTGTCCCCGAACCAGGATAATCCTGAAGAGCTCCTCTATGTATTGTTCGCTGTGCTGAGGCCAACATCCAAGAGATCCAGGACAGAACCGGCCTGGAGGAACGAGTACATACAGATCTTCTTCACCATTTGGGTTTGTCCTTGAAAATGGGGTTGGATACCCCGAAATTGCTAAATCTGTTGTTGGGGAACATGAGGTTTTAAAGTACTATTCTTTTTGGGTACCGAATTTCAAACAGACAATCCCAGTTGCTGTTTGTCGGTTTTGGAGTTGCTTTTGATTTCGATTTTCATCTCTTTCCTTCGATTTGCTGTGTCTGAAAATAGGGTACCCCAAAAACCAATGATTTGTCATCATTTTCCCGATGAAATAATAGCCATTTGGGGGATATGATATTATTACCTAATTTCAGACACACCTAATTGGACACCATGCTGAAAGCACTATTGTGGAGTCGCAGTGCGTGGCAGGACTTGCTCCACAGAGCCAATGAACAGCTCGAGCAGTCGCAAAGGACGCCACCGCCATCAAATCCCACGGGGTTGGATTTACCCCCAACTGATGGCAATCTCAGTGTGGAAAGTTAAGATAAACCACTGGCTTCTGGGCTACTGCATGTTTGTAATTACACACCTAAGTAGGAACATGTTGCGCAATTTGGGGTGGGACAAGCAGGAGTACAGCCCACTGATCAATGATTCTCAGTGGCAGATTCCGTGAAGTACTCGAAGAACTGTAGGAGCAACAGCAACTATCAATTCCAAAGTTGCAGATGACATTTTAGCCAACCCAAATGATGTCAACATATGTCAATCATCAGTCAAGAGTTGCAGATGATATATTTCAATCCAATTCACATTATGTAGCCAATTGTAGCCATATTTCACCAGTTTTTGAATGTGAGTTCTGCAGAAAATTCGGAACCGTCTCCGTTCCCGGGAGGAATTATTTGTCCAAACGAAGCACTGAGAGCTTAGAAGGTTTCCTGGAACGTGGACAGGAGCTCTCACAGGACTGCACGAGGGTTTCTTCAATTGGGGATCCCTAGTTCTCACCCATCCACTAATCGGGTCATGTTTGACAAGGGTAAACCACTGGTGAGATTTGGGGTACCACAGTTCTTTTTTGAAACACCCATTTGATCAAGTTGACTCAAGCTGAGGGCAAGGTTTTTCAAATGGAGTTTCCCTCTAATTTCTATGACCGATTCACATCTATTCAACGCACTGACGGATAAAATTGGTGCAAGTATGGAGTTTGCACCAGAATTGGCAATCTCAATCTGAAACATGACAATCTGAAAAATGAAGAGAGTTTTACCAACCCCTGCCTTTGAGTATTGGGCATGATCATCATCATGGGAATCCCTATCATCCATTGAGACGTGCTGGTATTGCATAGGAGACCGAGCGCCTCTTCCGAGACTGGACAGTGCACTTGGCCGGTGAGCCGGGCGAGAGGCGCGAGTCCATGTTTTTTTTCATTGCGACCTGGGTTGGCCACACTTCCATTTGAAGCCCCCACTGTGTCCCGTTTCTTTTGTTGTATCCAAGGCATTCAACCCACGGCAGCACGCAGGCATCGCAAGAAATTCTCCTACGAGAAGCTTCAAAGAGCCTTCGAACAAGAGGTCAGTCGTGTGAAGGCCCGGGCCAGGGAGCTTGAGACCTGGTGTGAACTGTTGGGGGTTAGGTGTAAACCCGGGTTGATCGTCATGTTCGGGGATGGTCATCCTCCCATTCATAAGGGGCAAGATACCCATTGTAAAGAATCCCTAGTGATGGTGGGATGACCATACCCCATAAACCATGTTTATCCATGGGAGATGTGGCAATTGGAACACCAGCTTGGTAGAAGACAAGACGCTTTTAGAATGTTTGAAAGACCAAGAAGGGTGGACTGGTACACCTTTCCCTTTCGGTTGAGAATCAAGACCCCTCAGAGGTTTCACTTTCCTCACAGGTCATACAGCTCTTTCCTTTTGTGTGCTGACTTCTAGCCAAAGGGACAAGCAACTGTTGCTGCATTGTTTTCTCCCCTTCATCCTGACACATCCATTGTTTGCAACCCTTATTTGGGATGATGATCCCGACCTCATAATAAAAAGATCAACCAGAACGATTTGCCATCATTTAAAAGATGCATGTCATCATGCTTGCTTACAGTATCCCATACCTCATCAATGATGTATCATAGATGAATGATGAATGCACAACATGCATTCCCTAAATTTCATTCAGTATCCTATAAGATACCATGGTTCTGCCACCAGATCGCTAGCTCAATCACCATGGCTTGTCCCCTGGAGGATGTGGCGAGGAAAACCGTGGCCGCCCAGAAGGAAGCGGCCAACAGTCGGCAGCGCCCGAAAGGTGTGGCAGTGCTGCGGTTCTTGTATGTTTTTATAGTGCTACCCCGTAGATATGGGGGTTTTCAAGCGTTTTTCTCCAAGTCAACGAACCCTAAACCAACCATGGGTTTCCGCATTGGGAAACTCCCGATTTTTGGAAAGCGTCAATGGAGGTTTCGGGAGATGGTTGGAACTTCATTGAAATACCTGCAAGTTCCTCCGAAGTGCCTCCTAGTTTTTGATTTGAAAACGGACTGCAATTAGTCGGAGTTTCACTGGGACGAAAACTGGCAACTCCTATTCGATGGGCTCCTGCCGCAGAATTCCGACCTGTTTGTGACGAGCAGAGTGAAAGCTTACTCTGTCCACAGACAGATGCACTGCTCTCAGCACAGTTCTAGCAGCATGGAACCCCGTGCTCCACCTGCATTTTGGCTTTTTCTGAAAATGGGAATTACCCCAAAACTGCGAAAGTATTACTATATAATTGTTATAGTGTTACTTTAATTGGAAAAAGTTATATATTCTGAACGATGCCGTTGAACGGGCTTCCTATTTTTGTTCCACCTGCATCTTGTCAAGATCACCAGAAGCACAAGTGGGTATGGGCTGGTCAAGCAGCATGGGGTACCAATGAACCCACTAAATCGGTCTGCTGTAGAATTCACTCATTTTCTGAGGGTTGATCATTTTCACCCACCAAATGATACAACGACCAGAGCTTTCGGATGATCCTTCGCATCAGGTCGAGCATGGTCTACACGACGAAGCGCAATGTCAGGACTGCAAGTTCTTATTTTCGAACCCACAGCTCTACGACATTGGAATTTTCTATTTCATCATTGTGTATGTACAGTATTTATTTGTTTACATGTTGTACGTATATGTACTGTATGTATATATATATATATACAATATATATATATATTTATATATGTATATATACACGCACATAATCAATTCCTGTGGCTTCATTTGGTGAACAACTTCAAGGCATTGACATGCTGGATATCTTACTTGGTCCACGCTGGTGCTTGAGATGCAGAGCTGACCCCGTCAGTTGCAGGATGCAGTGATTCGCAGTCGGTGCTACCCTTGGTTGTTCTTTGGAGAGATGGGTAGAGCTGCGTGTTGTCAGTGCATACTTGCAGCAAAGTAGCCGATGCATGCGTTTGACATCTAATGCGCGCAATTGCTTTATAACTCAAGAGCGTCTCCACACACAAGCACGAAGAGTCGTTGAGATTCACTGGTTGAAGTGAAGTGACTGGCAAAGAATCTTTCATCTCTCAGGGTGGACTGCAAGAATCCAAGGATTGCACAAGAACGAGAAGAGGGCATTAGGCAGCAAAAGCTCGCAGAGGGATGTTCTGCTGACTTTGCTCTGCTGATACTGGTATGAGAATTGAGAGAATCAAGAGTAGAGTCGAAAGTCGCAAGATGTCCAAAGCATTCGCTTCAGATCTGAAGATTTTTCTGGGGCCCTGCAACTGAGCCAAGAAGTTCTTCAGCCCCTGCGCCGGCCTTGTCCTCGCATGTTCCCACTGTCCGCGGTCCAGGCGAATTCAAAGTCAGGTCCATGAGGTGAACCAGATTTTCCGAGATTTAGCACCTTGGAGATGATCGCTCTATGATAGGCCCTATGGGACCCACGGGACCATGTGATCTCTAGTTGACCAATGTTGACTAGTGTTGACTATACTTGTTACATCTACATCCACTCCAAAGAGGCAGCCTAAAATCTGTTTCTAGATGAGTTGATAAAATCCACTCTGGTTGCAAGATTTTAGGGGCCACAAGGACTTCTTTTGCAGAGCTGTAGCATACTTTCACGACAGATTCGGAACTTGGAGCCTCAGCAGATTTGGAACCTGCGCAAGCACTGAGGCTTCCATCGTTCATGAGCAAGGGAATGACATTGAAAGCATAGCCTCTTGGTTTGGAGATGGATTTGTGTGGAAAATAGGGTCCCCCATTCCATCCTGTGATTGATGCCGCTGTGCCCATTCTTAGACCAACCCATACGTCAAAACGATCTGGCTGCGTCCTCTTCTTGCTTTAGATGACACTAGTGACACATATGACTTTCTACTCGATTCTCACACGAGCATCCAGGAAAACAGTACCAACTTCACTACTTTGTCCTGGATGAACTCCAAAGAGTGAGCTTTGGACAACTAGCCAGCTTCTAAGGAGCATTCAGCTGACTCAGCGTCTCGAGAAACCAAGCAGGCATTGGACCAGGTTGTGGGGCCAATTCTGCTCAATTTCGTCCAATAGGACCTTGCAAATCAAACAATAGCTGGTCAGTGTGTTTTTTTGGTTCGGATCGGTTTTGTGGGACTGGCATGCACCATGGGCATCCATAGTTGTCCACAAACAGAAAAAAGTTCCTGTTGGGTTCTGTTGCATCCTGTCTAGAAAGGCTGCCTCCGAGTTGCGGAAAGCGGCAGATCGACAACGAGGGTCCGGGGTGTCATGGGAAGATTCTGTCCTGTCTCAGGGTCAGGGTAGAATCGCAGGTTGGGTTTGGGGTAGATCTGTGTTCAAAAAGACCACAGGGCCACACGATCTCAGTTGGTTTGCTTAGCAGAGTGTTTGCCCAATTTTGCCCAAGGCGGGGCCGTTGGAGGTGAGTATCAAGGATAAGTTGCCCACAGGAAGCAAAGTTAGCGGTTGAAACGTGGAATCCACTGCCACAAGTCTACAAGGTTGAAGTAGAAGGCCCTAAGCTTGCTAGACCATTCGGATTTCCCCAGGTTTTCCCGTGATCTTTTTCAAATCCAACTTCAGCGGCCAGATCTCGTGAGCGGCTCTGCTGCATGCTGACTGCAGCAGTTGTGCTGCTTTTCCTGCAGCTTGGCAGCGGCACATGGTGATGGACTTCGTCCCAAAAGGGGATGACCACATCATGATAGGATAAGAACGGATAAGAGATGTGATGATTTGAGCTGAATCTGCCTTTGTGGGCTAGGCTCTTCACTGATCTCAGCATGTGCTGATAAGGATCGTGTTGCCTCACATGTGTGGCTCTGAGCGATGAACAAGAGGGCGTGAGTCGGGCCGGGACGATCCTTCAATGATTATTTATTCTCAGGCCAAAGGAATGGATGGCTGCTACGCATTCTCAAAAGATTCACATCATCCATGGAACGACACCACGGAGCAACAGATGCATGAGTGCACCGACCATTGACCCAGGATGAAGACAAAGATACGTTTACAAAGTCTGAAAGCACAAAGAAACGGGCAAGCTTCAAGTTGAAGTCTGAAAGTTCAATCTTATCAAAATCCACTAATAGAACTAACATGAACTAACTATAATGTATATATATATATATAATATAGTTAATACCCATACTTAAAATTCAATTATTTCAATTTTCGTCACTACTGCCACATCTCAATACCCCCATCACTCCTGATTCCCAGGCACATGTCTGAGTTCCGGCGCTTTGATACTGCGAAATCCAGTGGTGGTGCTATGGGCACGGGAGTTGGGGGCCCCAAGTGAAGTGCAGCGGACTTCGGTGCAGGGAACCAGGATACTGTACCGTGCACTTTTGTGCATGTTGCTGTACTTGAATTTGATGATGTATGATGAAAATTGATGAAATATGGGGATAAACCAACATTGATCAACCAGTTGATATCATGGAATATACAACCAACAAGATCCGATTTTGTACTGCTTCGTGTTTTGTATCTGGTCTTGATTCATGCCAGCAAGATGGGAACTTTCAATTCTGTCGGAAAGCAGAACAGACTTGGGTTTCCAGGTTGGGATGGTTGGGGAACGCACATGTACAGTACTCTCCGGTCATCAAACGCGGCAATGGAAAATCCCATATTTGTAGATTATTTCCCATTAAACCATATTAAACCATATTAAACCTCCATCTAGTGTGGGGATTTCCCATTGCCATTTTGATTGCCAGAGGGTAGAAGATCTCCAAAGCCCGGCCCAGTTCTGCCATCTGCGCAGTTCTCTCTGCCAAGGAAGACCCTTCGAAACGAGTCTGAGTCCCTCCAAAGTTGAGATTTAGAGAGCCTGCCTTTTGCCCGCGTTTGATACTCCAAATTGGTCACTTCAATGAGAAACATGATTATAGAATATTACAGACTTTATACACTATGAGATTGTTGGGTCAGCATCCACAGACACATCCGATTGAATCCATGTTGTTCGCTACCTATTGGGTGTGACTATCTCGTTAATGCTGAGCAGTGCTGGGCCGATCTCGTCGTAGTATTTTTTGACCTTTTGCAAAGCCAGTGACCGGGTGGGTTTCATGAAAGACTTTCCGTGGAAAAATCATGAAAAATCACGGAAACGCAAGACTTGGCCAAGAGCCCACCTTGTCTCTTTCCTAGAAATATCTGGAAATCCTGCCTGTTGATGAGGAGTTGAAGGCACAAGAGCAGTCAAAGATGTGCGGTGTTGAACCTAACTAAAAGTGACAAAGCATCGCCCTCCATCCTTTTTCTCATTTGTTGTTTGGGTTTCCTGGATCTCAAAGTATCGTAAGGCACGACTTGTCTGTCTGTGTGACATGCAGACTGTCGCCAGATGCGCGCCATAGCCAGTGTGACATTTTGCCACTGGGGAAGAAACCCGGGCCCTGCCAGATCAAGTGCCTGAAAAATTGACGTGGAATAGGCATCTGATTAGATATTTGTGCAATGCATTTTTCTCTCAAAATCTGCATTGAGCACCTCCATAGACTTCCAGGTGGCAAATCGATGAAGACAAGCGGGTTCCGAGATTTAGAGTCTCCGACATGTCAGTGGATTGCACCACAATTCAACCAAACAGTTTTAGTTCAAGATTGCTTGGGAGTTTCATGGCCCACAGTTTTGTCAGGTGTTCAGAAGGTTCAGGAAGCAGCCTGGGTCCCGTATCATGTATGAAACTCCCTTGAAGAGACATGTCGGATTTTTCTTGCTTTGCGTTCACATACTGTTCTCGTCAGATATAAGCCATCGCCCTTTTTGCCTTTTTGCCCTCTGGCCCTACCCTTGCTCACTGATGGAGGTATGCCGGTATGCCGGGTGTGGCTAGTGTTGACATGACATGACATGGCTTCACTATTTCCGTGGGGGACGGGACGGAATTTGATGGCTTGGCTACTTCTGTGGTGCGATCCGATCCTGATCTTTTTTCCGAGCCTTTTATAGGTCAAGGAGAAATGAGCAATGCCACAAGTGCAACATGATAGGCATGATATGTCTTACCAAGCAGTTTGCACGACATCGATGAGCAGCCCGAGGTGAGGCATCGACCCCGAGTGCATTGCGAGACTGCCAGCGAGCTAAACCATAGAGATCATAGATGATCATAGAGGAAGAAAGGCAACCAAGAACGCTAGCAAAGAGAAAGCCGAAGCTGAGACAGCCACCACCAAGTTGAGCTTTACAAGACCCACACAGTTTTAGCTCCTGGCCATTTTTGCGTCGCCGCTTCCTGTGGGTTGCCTGCGGGTTGCCATTGTTGCCATGGCAGATTGGGTGGATGCCCCAGTGGTGCAACCGCTGGATGATAAAGCCCCCAGCAACAAAACTCGGCAATTTGGAACCTTTGGAACCGTTTGTCGCTGTGATATACTGTGATACTAAAATATAACAAAATATACAGTAATAAACAATAAACATCTGGTTCTGTGGTTATGAATTGTTATGGATCATGATCTGACTATAAACATCTGGGTTTGGCTCAAGATTGAGAACAGCCCTGAGGCTTCCAGCCGTGCCAAGACCGCAAGGCTGGGACCCAACGGGTTGCCGTATAGTCATGGAGGGCAGCATTTGTAGTGGAGGGATCCCGAAACGTTAAAGAACTAACTAATCAACATTTTCTGGATGAATACATGACATACAGTATATATATATATAGGTGATATGTCCAGGCACACCATACTTGTCCATGATGTAGAAAGTTTGGGCTGAGCTACGGAGGTATGATACCGAAGCCGAACGACGACCTGTTAAGCCGCATTTGGCTCCTCAAAAGGCCGGTGGGCCCAGTAAAAGGCCTTGTTGACATTGACGTAGTGAAGGTGAGGTGGTGCTAGTGGGAGCTTAGTCCCCAAAATTGAAACAATGGTTGGTGATTGCAGTTCATGGGAGGTGACAATCCCCAGATATGACAAACATGGGCGAATGTACTGGATCTATTCATAAAGCGGGGATCCAGATGTGTGAGTACTTCGGCTTGGGTGTTTCCATGCTAGAATGGATCAATTTTGTAGGTCACAACAAGTATCCTCATGACTTGACCCATACCATTTTGACCTGGGGAAAGGATGACATTACAATCCACCAGAAATAGAGATCAAGTTGGGGGTGACACCATGGTTTCGACGGCAAATTTTCGTAGACCAATCCATGTATTATCCCAGTATATATCCTTTCCAATATTATGTCTTGGCTCGTTATATCCCAGTATTTCCGGATTATTTTCAATTCTCTTACAGTTTTCCGAAAATTGATCTATGGTAGTTGGTTCCATCATACATATCTCGATTCCATCCCTAATGGGTGTAATACCCCAGTTTCAAGACAATCCATTGATCATCTCAGTATCATATGCAATACCATAGTCTTGGCTAGTTGTATCTAATTTTTCCCATTCTTTCCCCATTTTTTCTCTTATTCCCCCACTGGAAAGTACTCTTCCCCATTAACATTATTTTTCCCCATTATTCCCCCATGATTCCTTCAGCCCTAGTGATATCTCCATTATTTCCCCACTTTTCTCCATTGAAAGCACCTTGGAACAGTTGGCCCACTGAGGCATCGGAACACAGCACTGGCTTCACTTCACAAGTGGCTGGGATGATGGCAGACAGCCAGAGCCCAAGTGATCACTTGGGTTGGAAGGGGTTTACCCC
Organism: Symbiodinium sp. clade C Y103; assembly: GCA_003297045.1. Lineage (NCBI taxonomy): Eukaryota > Dinophyceae > Suessiales > Symbiodiniaceae > Cladocopium > Cladocopium sp. clade C. Next base: position 122,682 of record BGPT01000360.1, on the reverse strand, counting down.
TAAATTTTCAGGTACCAAACCCATGCATTCTCCGCTTTCGGCAAGTTGGTTGAGTGAGAATCATGGGGACCAAAAGAGCCCACTTGCAGCCGGACACGCATGGCATATCTTTGACATCTTCTTTGACCATGATTGGCGCACGGATCCTACCACAGTTCCTCCCAGGCATTGTGGACAAGGCCATCAAGGATCGAACAGCGCAGTTGGAAAATGAAGGCTGGAACGGAGGCTACAACAATGGATACAAAGCAGGAGCCCTAGAGTGTTGCAAGATGCGAAAGCCATAACAAATTGAGAGCTGTAGGCTGTAATAGTCATTTATCACTATTTTGGAGGTAACGAACCCAGCTAACAGTCAGGGTCTATTAATCCGGGGTTGACATTACTCCGAAGATAAAACTATCCAACACTGTCTCGGGGGTTTGCTCAAGGAGTCCTGGGCACAGTGGGGGATCTTCGTTGGAACTGTCCAAGACTAGGGTTCTGCATCGTTCGCATTACGGTGTTGAGAGCTCTGGTCCGCGGTAGCTGCTGATACTGTTGATGGTTAAGGTTGAAGCCAACGGAGAGATGAAATCCAAAGGTGATGAGGATTTGGGCTAAGGGCTGTGACTTTGAAATGTGGGCAGCTTCGCATCGATCCGCCTCAGCTGATTGTGTTCAGAGGCAGCATGCCATGGTTCTGTACACCATGGAAACAGATCATCATATTTTTCCCACGATTCAATGGCCATAACTTGGGGTAAATGACATGTAGTTTAAAACCCGTCGTTAAAGGACCAACCCCCACGTGGCTTGCGTTGTGGTCGTCCTTCGCGTAAGGACAAGGACGGTGCCGGCGCAGATGAAGACGACGACCTGGAAGCTTTACGCGCACGGCGGCGGAAGCAGATGAAGGCCGGCCTCAGTTGCTGGTATCCCGTGGGGAAAGACCAATCCCTGTGCCGTACATGGGATTCTCACTGGGTGTGAAGAGCCAGTTCCATACTATACGCTATCATATGTGTCTATGTATTCGAGAATATGGAATGTGCCTAATTATGTGGTTTTGCATGATAGTCCGGCATTTTCCAAATACCCAGACCAGGCTGAGAAGAGTGACATATACTTCTGATAGGGCAAGGGTGCAACGAATCGAATTGGGGAAGATGCGACCCTTTCTTCAAAATTACTTTGCTTCGAGTGATCCCCACCACGATGCTTTCTTTGGAATATAGTGTGATACAGATTTTGACATTCTTTTTCTGGCAAAACTTTATGGCA
>BGPT01000360.1:71658-107854 GCA_003297045.1 Symbiodinium sp. clade C Y103 | reverse complement strand
GCCACGCTCAAACAGCAGGGCCCTGAGGGACGGACTGGGCCTACGGGCCACGGCCCCCTACTGCCTAACGTCGCCTTCTGAACCTATAAGAAAACTAGCGGCTTCGCCACGCTCAAACAGCAGGGCCCTGAGTATAAGAAAANCGGGCCACGGCCCCCTACTGCCTAACGTCGCCTTCTGAACCTATAAGAAAACTAGCGGCTTCGCCACGCTCAAACAGCAGGGCCCTGAGTATAAGAAAACTAGCTGTCTTCCAGCCCGCAAACCTTCAAAAACAGCGGCTTCGCCACGCTCAAACAGCAGGGCCCTGAGGGACGGACTGGGCCTGCGGNCCTTCAAAAACAGCGGCTTCGCCACGCTCAAACAGCAGGGCCCTGAGGGACGGACTGGGCCTGCGGGCCACGGCCCCCTACTGCCTAACGTCGCCTTCTAGACCTATAAAAAAACTAGCTGTCTTCCAGCCCGCAAACCTTCAAAAACGGGCGGCTTCGCCACGCTCAAACAGCAGCGCCCTGAGGGACGGACTGGGCCTGCGGGCCACGGCCCTGCACCTACAAGAAAACTGGCTGACGTTGCTTTTGGAATTTACAAGAAAACTGACTCTCTTGTTCCTGCCTATCCGCTTTTCTCTTTTGGCCCCTTGTTGCTGGTAATTACTCTCTTGTTCCTGCCTATCCGTTTTTCNTCTCTTTTGGCCCCTTGTTGCTGGTAATTTAGCCCTTTGTTGCTAGTAAGTGCTCCTCTAACGCGCTCCCCCTGCTGGCGGCAGGGGTCGGCGGATATCTATAGAATTTATACTTAATGGGGGTTATAAACCAACAAACATAACTGGGAGGGCACCACCTTGTATCATCTCATATGATCCATCAATAAGTTAGTCTTTGACCATAACTTGTAGTGTGATAAATTCAATGCCATAAGCCATCCCTTGAACCAACCATGACTTGGGGTCACAGAAAACATCATCCCATTGCTAGAGGCATACCCTATTTCATGAACCTCTACTGGGGATAGTTTATTGATGTTTATTGGGTTTACCGAATTCGTCATGAGTCATAATCATAAAATCTACCAGTGGGAATGTTTGATTCTATGGTCCCAAGAATTGGATCCTCTACTTGGGGATGGATTGAAATCCCAGCCATTTTTCAAGGACAGCCGTATCGCTGGGACGTTTGTTCAGGTCATGTTGCCCAGGGCACGGCTCGGCCTCGGTCGCAGAGCTGGACTGCTGGCAGGTGGATATCCAATGTGTATCGCGGTCCAAGATGGCCTGGATAAAACTCCCAAGGCAGTAACTGTGAAAGTGGGCATAAGGGACATATCTTGCAAGAAGGGAATATGGTTGTGTCCAAACAATGAGTTTTAAGATGTTTAGATTCTATGTTCTATGTTTAACATATCTTAGGCTATATTCGACGTATTTCCCCATTCTATCCCCTGGTTGGCACATTCACGACATTTTAAAACATGTCAAACTTCATTTTCCCATATCTTCCCCACAATTTCATCACCATTGGGAGCCCAATGACCCTCGACCTCGGCCGCAGGTCAAGTACGGCACAATCAGCCCACAAATCCCCAGGTTCCATTTACCTCTGGCCAGGCGTGGCAGTGGAGAAACATGTTGGGATCACAGACAGCCATGGTGTTTTTTTCATGGGTTTTTGCAGTAGCATGGGGTGGTTCTGGTCGATGTTTTGATTTTCATGCGATCCAAAACAAATTGACGATTGACCCACAAGTATGGCCATGAAATTTTGGGGAACTTGAGGTTTGAAACGATGGGATTTGGGAGTTTCCCCAGCATTTCTAGACAAACCCAGAAGGACAAATTCTTACACTTTTGTTTTGAGCTCAGGGGCTGTTGGGTGGTGTTCACTGTTCTTCATCAGGCTGTCAGAAGACAAGGAGGCACTATGAAAACAGCAATTCAATCCTGGGGGCACATACGCAAATCCTGACCCATTTGACTGAGCATGCTTAGCAAGCGTCCCACCAAATAAGGCTTAATCTGACAAAGGATTTATTCACCACCATCAATCCCACTGCGGGGCTTATTAAGCCCCACTGCTTTGCTGGCCTCGCAGACGCTGAAGAAGCCTGCATTGGTTCAGCCCATATTGCCGGTCCAGCCCTGGCGTTGTTTTGTCGTGGGGATGTGTTTCCATGTGTGGCGGATCATGCTGCTATTACTTTGGAATCTCTAGATCTAGGCAGCTCGATGTTTAATAAAGGAGCTCTATGATTTCTATTCAGCATGGATCTCAACTTTGATGAACTAGATTAAATCAAATTTAAGAGACTATGTGGATTGACCATGGGCAGCGGTTACTTCCCCATGCAGCCAGGAAGTGGATGCCCCCAAGATGGAGATGTACAGCCTTGGAAAAGACCCGCAACGTGGGTGGGGAAGTGGGTCCTTTTTACAACCCAGTTATTTGATGTTGTATGTTGGATACACCCCAGTTGGATTATAACGAGTTATTAATAAAGTAACACTTTATAACCAGTTTCAAATTGGGATGCACCCCCAAGTTTGACTAGGACGGTGATGGGATGATTTGGTCGATTTTGCTGGAGGAGCTAACCACCCGTTGCAACCAAGGGGTAAGTGATGACAAATATACCCGCATCATTTTGTCAAGACAGAACCACAGGACGTTGTTGCTACCAAGTGTCGTCCCCGTTCGTAAGTGATGGAAATTCTCATACGATTTGACACTGTTCTGGTGTAATAAAGATATGTAGGTAGTCGAACTTGTCAACCTTGGCAAAAGAGATCGACCATTTTTGACACCGATCTTCAGCAGCCCGCTTTTGAACCGATGCAGGACTGGATTGTGATCTACACCAAGGACTGGATTTGAGTTTTTTGAACGCCGTTTAAAGCATCCACATGGACGTCTGGAAACTGGAAGCAAACTCTGTGTTGCTACTCGTCCTGACCTTGAAATCATTTGAATTCATGCTGTAGTATCCGTGTTTCTTTGCTCCATTCGTTACGACTTCAGAAAATGGCCCTACTACTGTTGGCGCGACAGCGCAGGATGGTAGGCCTTACTACTTCAACCAGGAGACTGAAGAGTCGGGGTGCCAAAAACGGCCCCTTGATGGGGCAGGATAAGATGCCGGGGACAATCAGCACCAGCTTGTGAGCATTTTGAGGAGGTTCTTCCAAAATCCTTGAAAGAGCTATCGGAGGTGCTGAAAACCCTTAGGAGTTTTGCATCCTCATAGCTCTGAAATCCAGCCCAGACAACTGCTGAGTTTGAAAAGGAAAATGAACTCTGAAGCTACCTGGGCGTGTCTGAAGATGCGGTCTATCCCCAATCCATGGCCATGTTTGGTAGGGGAAAATTATTGGCTAAACCACTGGAACGGGCCGACCACCTGAGATATCTGGTGAGTTGACTTCTCCAAAGCTCAGCTGAGGACCACATGGATACACCCAGGCACGGGTGTGTCTGTGCCACCCTCCAAGCCGCCAGCAGATACCAGGCGCACGGCGCCGGCCCCCCATAAGTGTTGCCTACATCCCAAAGAAAAGCCTGAAATGATTAAATCATGTCCCATCACAGAACATCCAAACAATCATATCCAAACATATCCAAACACTTTCCAATTATATCCCCATTCACTGGTTGCTTTTTCATCACCATCATGACTCCATTTTTGATCACCCTGTTGGCAATTGAGGAGCATGCCGTCCGTTCTGAAGTGGCTCTTTCGAGGGTTTTTCTACTCCATGGGCGGGCTCATGTCTGGACACCCAGCAGTCGATTTTGTCATTTGTTGCAGATCCCCAATGTACAAAGGGTAGTAGAATCCCCCAAAAATCATCAACCAACAGGGGTTTTGAACACTGCTAATTTTGGGATGCCTCAAAATTGTTAGCCTCGGAAAAACAAAATTTAGCGCAATACTAGCAATTGCCAACCTTGTGGGTACCCATGAAAAAGGTTTCAGTTTGCACACATGCAAGAGAAGGCTCAAGAGCCACATGCCAACGCTGAGCACTTTGTTAGGACTAATCTTAGCCATGTCCACGTTTTGTGGTTCGTCAAGACAGATGCGCTCTTTATCCTGCAACTCAAGATCTCAATACAATCTGCTTTTTCAGCGTTTTCTCCATTCTAAATATCGGTGACTTGAGCCAAATCATGGACTGCAACTGCTCTGAGGCTGCTGGCCACTTTGGGTGGTTCTCCACTCTTAGCGTCATGCCGACGATCTTAACGATTTTGACGGCTTTGGTTTTATCTCAACATGTGGCCAAATGAAGAACGGTTAAAGCTTTCACATTCTCATTTTGAAAACCACATCAATTGGGATTTAACCATCACAAATGGGTTGAAATGCCATCTCAATTGGGGATGAAATCAACTACAAGAACAACATGTGCTGGGATGAAAAGGGAATACAATATATACAATGTAAGCAACAAGAGGGGCTGTATGGGTTTGTCTGAAAATAGAGGATGGGCATTAAAGAAAGTGGACCAACATTTTCTAAACCAATCAGATAGATTAACGCAATTTGAGAACCCCATTGGTTGGGGGCCCAGGATGTCATGTCAGGGTTGATAGTTTTGTGTTTGCTTCAAAGAAGATCTTCGACAAAGGTCTGAGCACCATTGCTCTATTCATGCACTCACGATTTCTTTCCGTAAGGACATCGGGATTCAACCAGCAAGAATGGTGACTTCACGGTTTTGTTGGACAAAGCCGTTCGTACTAAAGTACTCTCCGGCAATCAAACATAGCTATGGGACATACACTATAAATGGAGGTTTTGATCCAAAAATCATCTATGAATATGGGATTTTCATATTTGATTACCGGGGGGTACATATTTTTTGAAAGATGGTGTGGCATCTCCTTGTTCAGACGTGGTATGGTTTGACCTATTTTTTGAGCATGCCTCAGTGGAAATCACTGAGCTGTCGCAACATCTTGCCCAGGAGCGTGGTGGCTCAAGTGCTGGTGTTTTTTTTCCTTTCACGAAGTTTCTGACCTACGACTCATGCCAAGCCCGACATTTTTGGGTCGGGAGTAGCCACCAACACAGACATAGAGTGGCACAGATGTAGATAAAGGTTGAAAAATAACTGAAGTAACTGTTTACAGCTTTTACAGGCTGTTACACATCCAGAAGCCAACCCATTTGTCGCTTGAAACGACCACGGCTCCACCAGAAGAAACGGAGACGGTCCGACTTCCTGCGGACTGGCACCGCGAGGCGTGGAGTACTGGCATCGCTGGTTTTGCCGCTTTGCCATCCCTAAAATTTGCCCAAAATTCCAAAAAGGATGAACGATATCTCTCAGACTCTCCGCAATCAGCACAGACAAAACGCCCTCATTAGGCGGCATGGCCGAGGGCGAGGACAACTTTGGTTGGGACGCCAAGTCTTGGATCTTCAGATCAAGGTTTCCAAGGCTTCATTAAGATCCCTTTGAACTGAACTGAAGCACTTTCTTCCTGATGGATCCTGATGGGTTTAAGTCGGTTTAAGATGTTGCAAGATCTAAGAAGATCAAGAACTGGTTGGATCCTGGTTGGATCCGACTCTTCAGGTCCCGGCTCTCAAGCCCCGTGAGCACCTCAGTGGTTGGGACGGTGGCCCTGGAATACGAAAACACCACTCCGAATTGTCTCAGGTGGGGATATCAGCGATATCAGTGTACTGTACATGATGTCTGATAATTTTTCCAATTTCTTCCACCTGTAGTATTGAGACAGTCATGTAAAGTATGTTTTTTGTCTCAGGTAGCCTCCTCACAAAGCAATCAATTTTCGCTCATGCAGTACTTCTTCCCCTGCAGACCAGGGTTGGCATTCTAGTGCCAAGGGTGTTGTCGTTGGCTTAGTCGTTGGCTGAGTCGTTGGCTCACAGCTTTCAAGCCAAGGGAAGACAAGTTCAGCAAAGATAGCAGCTTTGTTGAGAACCTGGATGAGCGAATACTGAGTTGGTCTGGGTGCCCTAAGCAGGTCTAAGCAGCACCAGGGGGCTGTGACTGGAAGATGTGTAAAAAACATTGCTCTGTGGTTTCAAGTTTCAATGTTTGAAACAGGCACATCAGTTTATTCCACACATTTTAAAATAGAAGCATTGCAAACCTCGAAAGGTACTTGCTTCATGAAACAGAGTACCCCACGATCTCATGGTTAATCCTAAATTTCCGATGAAAAAGCCTCTACCTGAGGTTCAAAAAGAGGAATGGAGATACCCTCAAGGGTGCGCTGGCCTTCATTCCATGGGCCATGTCCCCAGCTTTTTCACGAGGATCTTGGTGTTACACTTTCTATGATGGAGAATAATACGAGAAGTACAACATGATTTTCCGCATGAAGCAAAGACAGGTTAGGTTACTTTACACCAATACAGGCCAACACATATAAAATACATCATTTTTGGATGCAACACCTTGCAATATAATGTGGAAATGCAGCTACACTGCGAACAATAGAACAACTGCTGACATCAGAGTTTTCGCCTTGAAAACAGTGGCAGCAGAGTTCTGCTCAGGTGTTGCAAGAAGCCGATTTTGAGGCAGCGCAGCTCCCGAGCGATCTGTGGCCTTCACTGCTCTAGATATTGGTTGTGAGGAACCCATAAAATGGGACCTGAGCCTAAAAGCGGCTGCTTCTTGGAGCCGCTTTTAGGAATCACTGGTTGATTACCAAAGACCCAATGAGGTTGTGGACACCAGCTGGAAACGTCAAACAACATGAGATTCTCGCAAGCTGGTAAAGCTTATGCTGTGGACATGATCCTTTGACACATCTCTCAGGGCGCATTGGAAAAGGGCCACGTGGTAATCCACAGGGGCACCGGTGGCAGCCCAAGCACTACCGTCTGCTGACATGGTAGACATGGCATTACGGACGCAGAATGGGTGTGGTAAGCTGAAAATGGGTTAAATTTCCCCTCATATATGGGCCTTGTAGGCACTGGCACAAGCTTTAGCTAGCCTCCGTTTCATTCCGCTGCCTGCAAGCCCGGTTTTACAAGGATACATCCATTGAGGATACATCCATCGGTGCCATGGCCTCCTCGAGAACAAGGTCATCCTTCTCCGTCCAGTACTACCTTCTCAAGTTTGGTCACACTTCGTTTTGCATTACCAGCCGATTTTCTTCCAATCTACATCGTCTCCATCCACATTTTTCTGGCTTTGTCACATTCAACTCCTACCTGTGGACTAGGGGGGGAGAAGTCTACCACATCTTCTTCTACGTCATTTTTTCCTTTTTGCTGGCACAATTCAACCTTCAACATTGTCCCCACAGGACACCTTCGATGTATGTTTCGGAATCACTTCTCCTGTTTACCTTTCCAGCCGATCTCTTTCTGCATCGACATCATCTACAACCTCTTGTTTCTGTCATGGTCACATTCAACTCCGACGTGTGGACTATGGGGGAAGTCTACTACATTTTCTTTACATCGAATTCTCCCTTTTCTTGCCGGAACAGCTTTTCACCAAGTACTGACGGCCAGGCCCGACTGACTCCAACTTCAGCCATCATGTAATTCAGTCTTACTCACTAAGGCGAGTTCTGCATACATGAATTCTCCTTATATTTTCTTACAGGACAGTATGTCCCATCATAAAGATCTATTGAACTTACATGCATTGAAGTTGGACCGCAGGTCCTGTTTTCATGGGCTCAGGCAGTGTTTCTCTTTTCAGTCACAGCATTTCCTTTCACCAATAGCTAAAGCTAGCAGGCGCCGCCAGAGGCGTGCCGGGAGGCCACGGTCACTCCACCGCATCCATTTTCTCCTCCTCTGCTCACTACTCGGTCATGAACCTCGCTGTGCGTCACGGGGTCGCTCTCTTTCTGACTACTTTCTCCTTTGTGTTTTTGTTCTCTCCTTTGTTTCGGTGGTTTTGGGGTCCATCTGCACAATTCCACCGGGTCCCGTGTTATAGGTGCGAGCTAGCAGCTTATCCTACAGCCTACAGGTTCTCCGGTCTCATTCCATTTTTCCTTGTCTTTGTTTTTCTCCAACTGGCTGTCGGAAAGCTGCTGCGGACGTGTAGTTCGTGTTTGAGCTGCATATCGCTCAGGAAAAATGGGCCTTGTTAATAGTGAACGTATGATGATAAACCACGGAGTTTTGGGGTACCCAATTTTCAGACACGCCCGAATGATGTTTTGTAACATGTTCTTATCGTTTGAAAAACCTGATGTTTTTGAGTGATAGTGCCGACTATACTCTAGTGACTATAGTCATAGAAATGTGTTGGGTGGACGTGTTCCCAATGCATTTTAGCATTTTAGGCACCGTTTCCCAGATGTGGTTTTGATGTAAAGCCACTGCCCAGCAAGTATTGGCGGCATGTTGCCGCAGGTGGCTTTGACACGAGATTTATGATTGTAGCCATTGCTCATGTGGAGGGTGGGTTAAGATCGACAATGTCGTATTTCTCTGGGATAAACACCCATTTACCGACTATTTTCATGTGACAGAGGGAAGTGAGTTGGGTTGTCTGAACATAGGGTACCCCACCATCCAGCGGTTTACCGTCATTTCCCCCATTCAAATGGCAATTTTGGCGGTATATTTTAGATCCCATTTTCAGACAGACCCAAATCAGATTGGTGGTTAGTTGCAGCCCGCTATATCGCCATAAAATGATTGGTTTTGTAACCATTACCCTCCAAGAATTTGTGAAGTGGGAAACTTACTACCATCAAACTCGGTGATGGTTTTAGATGGTTTTTACAGCCATCACCTCCAAGTTTTTATGGTTAAATCATTATCCGATTTTTTTTGCTTAAGTCTTCATTCCTGATTGTTTGGGTAAATGGATTTATTCCACTATATCGCCATAGAATGATTGGTATTGCAACCATTATTCCTTGCCTTTTTGATAGTTAAATCTGTTAAATCCACCATTTCTTGTTTCAAACAAGGCAAATCCCATTTCTCGATTGTTAAATCTCCATGTTTGATGCCTAAAACCCGATTTATGATAGTTAAATCCCCACAATTTGTCCTTCACTGAGGAGCAGTTGTCTTTTCAGACGCCAGCGGTTTCACCGCGCTGACAGAAAGGCTGGGCCCAGGACTTACCAAGCCTGGTAGCCTATCACAACCCCCAAAAAGATAGAAGTTAGTAGGACTTATCTGATATAAAAATCCGAATCTGAGAAGTTTCATTAATTACTTTTCCTTTGGAACGGAATTTCGAGCTTTATTCATCAAACTTGTCAAAAAGATAGAATGATAGAATCACCAATTCCATTCCCTGCCTAGAAGCTCGCACCTGAAGTGCCGAGCACCAGGCTTTCCCAGAAAAGTGATGGAGCGGAGTTGTTGTCATTGTGCATAGAACTCAGATACCAACCGTGCCCCGAGTACTGAGTTGCTGGTAGCCCTTCAGCCCTACAGTGCAGTAAGGGATGAAACCACATATTGTGACCATTAACCATGAGGGTATTTATTAATCATTGGGGGCATGGGTTTATTCCTGTTTTTTTCTTTTTTTTGCCAACTGCTTGCACGAAAACCTGATTGGAGCACCGAAAACTGCTCCCATGGCGTGATGATCACGCCATCGAGGCCTCACTTCTTTCTTCACTCCTTTGATTGACATTATCAACTCATATCGTGGCGATGTCGGGCACCCCAGCGGCTTGCGGAACCTGACATTTGCTGCAGAGAGGAACATGCCATGCCTGATTGACCCTATGATATAGCAATACCTTTCTCCTTGCTCCCTTGCCATACCTTGTTCCCTTGGCTTTGTGCAGGTGATCAAATTCAGTGGCGATGCATTGACCATTTACTTCCAGGCCCTGCTGCTGGAAGCAGTCGTTCCACTCATATGACTGGAGAGTCTTTGGGGCCGGGAAAGCCGGGGGTCAAACCTTTCGGACCCAAAGTGGATGGTGAAAACAAAAGACAACCAAATTTGTGTGTCCATTGGTACCCCCAATTCCAGGCCAAGGGGCTGATGCGTAGACGACCTGATTTTCCAGGCTGTGGATGATACAAAGCACGAGAAGTACAACCATGTGGTTCCTCCGCATGGGACATGGGGTGGGATGCTTAGCGAAGTGGTGCCAGCCGAGGAAGCCCGCGTTGACACACTGTTGCAAAGGAGTGATGCGAGCAACAGAAGGTCAGTTTCAGTAGCACTCTCAACTGATATGGAATGGACTTCCATTCCAAAAGATGTGACCTTCGTATCATGCACGTTTGCGTTTGTTCGGACAAAGGGTACTGTACCCCAAAATCAGCGGTTCATCATTTATCAACTGAGCATTATCTTATTTTCCCGGGTAAAATTGTAAAATTAAGCTGGACACACCCATTTGACTGCGATGCGTCTTGAGGTTTGCCAGACATGGGTCCGCAGAATACCGCAGTGCTGAGGGTGCTTGGGCCCAGAACGGGACATCAGTTTGTGATGTAACGAGTCAAGGCTAAGCAAGCGTCGCCGTTGAAAGAAAGCAGTATAGACATTCCCAGCAACTGCTACGCAAGATCCATTCATGGCCATAAGAAAAAGTCAACGAGCATTCAAAAAGCTTTCCACTTTCCACAAGGTTTGAACTTGGGGTCTGATTGGAGATATTGGAGGTGCATTCCACTTAGTAAATGGTTTCTGTACAACCCATTTAGGATCATTACTGTTCCGTAAACCATATACAAACCACATACAGCTAGGTTGTGATATGATTATTAGCTATTTCTAGCAATTTACCAACTGGGATGTTGTGCACATCCAAATATATATATCTCCTTTTCCGCTTTCAGCACACTGAACTCACCCATTGAACTGTTGCGCAACTGCAAGGCTTGTGCCTGCTGTATCGAAATCCACAAGCGACTGCACCAGTTCGACACAGGACGTGCTACCTAATTTGCTGTGTGGCAGGGGTAAATTTAACCAAAATGGCGATGGGCTGAAACACCTAGAGATGTTCCCACATTTTGTATCTGCAATAAACAGCCAAAGCTGGAAGGTTCCCGGGTCAGGTTGTTTTTTGCTTCAGGAGTGGACAACGTTCGCCTGTGCCTTCACATTGGTGTTGGCTGTGGGGAGGTGACTATCCTCCAGGTGCAGATCTAGGGGGGCTGACCATCCATAAATCTCAGCTATTTTAAGGTATGAAAACCCTGAAAACCTGGCGATTCCATGGGTGCCATGACCCAGATGGTCATCATCTTCCCCCTTTCAGGTGGGTGGAAGACAACCACCCGAGACGAGCGTGAAACGATTAGAGTGCGCCTGAAGACAGCCACTGCGGAATGCAATCTGTGACAGGTTTCTGAGATCCTGAAAAAAAAACAAAGCAGGACAAGAGTTTGATGTAACTGGCTGTAATCCAGTGGTAAGATGCTGCAAAGCTCTTGAAAGCTATTTGGTTCAGAGCCATGGTGCTGACGAGTTTCACCCAACAGATTCCGAAAGGTTGCGCAGAAACACCTCTGTATGTGACTATACGGAGGTGTTTGAGAGTGGGCATAGCCCCAAAATAGCAATTTTGATACCAAAACTGGTTGCAGTGGATTTAGGGCTATCAATTTTCAGACAAAAGAATATGTATAGCTCACTATGTCTTGTGCGTGAGATTTTGGTGCATCCATTTGACAGGCTCAGAGAATGATTGAAATGTTTGCAATGTTCCCTGCAAATTGCACTGTCTGCTGGTCGTCTTTACCCCATTGCCACCTTGTGAGGTACATCATTGCCGGTCCACCCTTAGAGCAGATTTCCATTGCAGAACCGCTCGCAGCAATTGGCGAGACGTGTCTCAGCCCTCAGGTGCGGGAGATGTTGCAGTGAAGCAATCCATCAATCATTGGGACGATTTCATCTAACGATTTCATCAGTTGGGAACATTTTCATCATTGGAATATTCCATCAGTGTAGCGGAGATATTTAAACTATTTGAAAGATCTACAGGAAACCACGCTGTTTCTCCTTTTTTTCCCATGAAATACGTGAAATACATGGACTTTATTGGGATCCAAAACAAATTGGTCGAAATGGATCAAACAATAACTCTCACTGTATTGGGATCAAATAACAGAGCATGCATGTATGTGTATTTATGCATGTATGTGTGTATGTATCAGGTGCAGATTTCGTTTTTTGCAGGAGGGGTGATTTGGGGGAAGAGCGCAGCCCATCCCCGGCAAAGGAAACGAAACCACGTCGTTCTTTTCTTTTGTTCGTTGCCGTGACAATTGTAGGACAAACAAAAACGATAAAGACAAAGAGAAGGTGGGATGATAAAATTAGTCTTACCCTTCCTTCCTTCCTTCCTTCCTTCCTTCCTTCCTTCCTTCCTTCCTTCCTTTGCTTTCTCGGAAAAAAACCGATTGTTGATCCCCTCACATCAGTTTTTTTTGATGCGAATGCCGAATGCCTTTCTTGTAAACCCTCCAACCACAAAAAGAAATCCCCTGATGTCAGGCGTGGGCACATGTCAAGGACTGTGTCGTGGAAGGCTCACCTCTGGAGGAGCGGAGCGGCGCTGCGGCTTTTTGCAGGATGGCATGGAGAATCCACGAGGAATGCCTGAAACTCCTCAAGATCCATGAAGAAGCCATGAACTTTCCTCAAGATTTATGAGGGGGTGTCCAAAAATGAGACGTACCGTTTTTTTAAAATCAAACTTCCATTTTATTGATTCGAACCACAAGATGATCAAACATGAAATTTAGAGCTTTTCCCCTTGTATTCAGACAAAGCCATTTGAAACATCTAGCACCCAAAGAGCACAGCACAATGACAGGCCAAGATGTTGGCTCAAGAACCGCTAGGGCCATGCGTTCCAAATGGAAACCCGAGCGGCTGGAGCGGCTCGCTGGGAAGTGCTGGTGAAACAGGCCACAGGGCAATTGGTCTCTGCCTATTTGCAGGGTGCCCTTGGCAAAAACATGGCAAAAAGCCATGGCAAAAAGCCATGGCAAAAGAATCAAAACAACGCAAAACAAGCTTGTGTCACTTATGTCGTTATGTCTTTTTTAGATTCACATCGTGTCTATATCTTCAAATCTGAGTAATTCTGAGTGAAGAGTCAAGAGTCTATAGTTTTTTTTCCCCGATAGATTTGTCCTAGAGACCTGGCAGGAATCTCCCTATCTTAGGGCAGAATTCCTCCATAGTTGAGTAATGATTTATGATTATACATGGCAATTCATATGTTGTACTATATATATATTTCTTGCATACTACATTACTGGTTGAGTTAGTTATATGTCTTATATCATATTGATTATATATTACTATATTGATCATGCTGATTACATAGATTATATAGATTATATTAATTATGCTGATTATACTGATTATATTGATCACATTGATGATTTTACATTGATCATGTTGATTATGTTGATTATATGGATCGATCATGTTTATTATATTTGTTATATTATGTTATATTGATTATATTGATTTTGTAATGATCATATTTTGAATATATGTATAGATTACATATGGTTGCTGTTTCCGACCAACAACGGCGCAGTGTTTCCCTCCAGCCCAACTGAGGGGCTACGCCTGCTGTTGGGATCTTACACTCTGCTATTCTGGAGACCGCATCTGCCAGACATTGGCGTTGGGCCCTTCACTTCTTCGTAGCAGCGCCACGGGTGGTGACTCCTTCCTCCCATGCTGCGATTGAGGCGCTGCTGGGAAGCCTTGCCGCTGTCAAGAAGTGGGCTCTGTGTTTTGGCTGCACATTGTTTAACATAGTTTCTTTTTGTGGATGAGTCGCATGATATCTTGATGTCTTGTAGAGTATTTTTGGCTCAACCAGTCCACATGCGTTTTGAGTCTGGTACGCTATTGCACCCCTATAGGGCCAATTGCTGCAGGAATCTGCAACTTTTTGAAGAGCTCTACTCCGAAGGACATGACTTTTCAGTTGACTCCTTCCATGACGCCTTGTCCTGCTGCAAGTTGTGGGGTCATGGTAGCTGGGCCTATGCAGAAATCTTGTTGGAGCAAATGGGAAGCGTGTGGCAGACGTCGGAGACGACAGGATACCTGCCATGAGCTGTAGCATCTTTTTGCAAGAACCCTGAGATACACCATATTTTCTTGGATATTCATCCAGCATATACCAGCTGTTTTGGAGTTCACCAGGCTACCGGTTGTTTTTTTTGCATCACTTCAGATCAGCTGAATACAAGTTGATGCTTCAGGGGTTTGCCACCTCTCCTCTTTAAAACAAATTGCACCAAGTGATCATCCGACATCCTTTGTTGGTTAAATCCCTATTTGTTGTTGGCTAAACACCATTTTGTTTGGATTTTCCCATCTAAAGTATGATACTTTATTGGGGCCTTAACCCTGGCCCATCACGGCCCCTGGCAGATTGCTACAACTTGGCCCTGGGCATCCTACCGTGGAAGCGAGCACTGCAAGTGTTCTGTGCGATGCGACATCCGAACAGCGCGAGCTTCAGCAAGGTGATCTCCACCTGTGGAAGGACATTCAGCCCGATCAGCTATTCGATCAGCTATTCGAGCAGTTGGGGTGAAATTGTCGATGGGTATAGCCGTGGTAATAATAAGCATAAGGTGAGATGTAACCCCGAAAACGGATGTATCTAGTTGTTAGAACATGTTAGAGCTGGAAATGCATCCCCAAGTAGGTCCTAACAGCTCTATATATATATATATGATTATATTTGCGTTTTATGGTAGTTGAAACAACAGACAGGGCTGGAAGTACAGGGATCCCTAAAGCCTGGAGGGATTGAATCTTGGAGACCAGATCCCAAGATCCATCAGGAGTGAAGAATGGCAAGCTGCCCTGGCGATTTTCTGTCAGATGCCGGACCATACCCTTGACCACAGCATTGGGGCATACAGCGCCATGATCAGTGCATGTCACCTGGCAATTTGGCGTTTGTCAAGAATGGGTGAAACTGATAAAACTGCAACTTTGTTGGGGAACATGATTGTCTAAACCATAGGATGGAACGGTACCCTACTTCTAAGCAAACCCATTAGTTCATTTCCAGGACAGGATTGTGACGATGATCCTCACCCGATAGATTTCTTTTTGAGGCTGGATGAAGCCGCTGACCGGGGGAGTACAATCTGCTTCGGTTCAAAGCTGGTTGGTAATTCATTTTTCACACATCTTTTTTTTTCACCATATATTGGGATGACGATACCCGTTCTGTCCATTTTTCAGGGTGGTGGCTCACCCGCCATCCAGAAAATGATGGACGCATTCCTTTTTTTTTCCTCGATTTTCAAATGAACAACTATATCAGTGTCTGAAAATGGGGTATACCCCCTCAAGAATTGCATTTCAATAGGGAAAATTATTTCCAAAATTGGGATTTCAAGGGCTTTTCTCCCAGATTTTCAGAGAAACGGAAGGAATTGACGTGTTTCTTTTTCCCGATAGGTCACGGCACGGTGAGTCGCTGTTCCCAGGTGAGAAGGGTTGCCAATGGCAACGCGCTCTCCATCTGCATGGCCAGATGAAAAGGCGACGAAACGTGGTGAGTTTGTCCTCCTGCATCAGTGCCTTAGAGAAGGGTAGGCAATGGCAAAAAGCTGAGAGATTGTTGGAATCCATGCTGCAGGAGTGGAGTTGGGGAGCTGGATGTTTTTTCTTTAGCTTGGATGGCCATGAATGATTGTAATATACAAGTATATATATATATATACATACATATGACTAAATGAATAAATAGATAAATAGATAAATAAATAGATAAATAGAGAAATGAATCATATATCAAGGAATAGTTGTCGAATTTGGCCCCCCAACTTTGACGGTCATGGGAAGTCGTGATCAGGAGTGAGATCTTGATGTAACCTCGCAGGAGGGACCGGAACCCAACATCATTACCTTCAATGCATTTATCAGTGCACTGAGAGATGCTGAGATGCAATGGTCCAGAGTTCTCAGGGTCCTTCAACAGCTGGCAACATATCCAATCGAAGCAGATGGCTTTACTTTGGTCGCAAGCATTAGCAGCATGGCTTCCAAGAGATGGAGATCCGCTCTCCGCTTGTTGGTCACTTCGAGGTCGCAAAGCACCGAATGCAAAGAGCCTGGATTTTTCCAGGTCCATGTGGGGATGGGTCAAAATTCTTGGACCTCCAAAACGGATGACTTCCGGAACAAAAAACCAACTTTGTGGGGTCATGGGTATCCCGTTTTTTGACCCATAACCATATATCTTTTTCATTTGTTCCCTCTTTTGTTAGACATCCGCCGCACTTGCGTCCTGCAAGTTGGCATATTATCTGAGACCATGGTGGTTCCATTCAGGAAGCAGCAAGTGCTTTGATGAACTCCTGGTTCCCACAACGCTGGAGGGATTCCATGGCTCTATGGGTGACCATGGAACAATCACATCTTGAGACGACCATTCCATGCCTGGGAGGCAGGGCTTTGCTTTAGCCAAGTAGCCTTGGATCTCTACCCACCCATTTTATCATCATTTCACCATTCTTCCATGGCCCTAAACTGGGGTAACCCCCCCAAGTTTTAAGGATCCCCATATTCTGTGCCCCATCAACTGTACCAGTTGCACTGGTTGAAAAAGATTATCTTGACCTCACTCATTTCAGCTTAATCCATTCATTAAGACAGCAAGCGTTGCGGATGTCCTGCTTGGGGTTGCAGTTCCACCAATAATATAACCATAGTTGTCGTATCCCATCTTATGAAGGATAGAATCCCATAGCTTTAATAGTTTTAATACCCATGAAACGAACCCCAACCACCCCCAAGTGCCTCGCCAGGCATCTTGTTATCTCTGAAGGCTTCGGGGCACTGGGAGTTGATGTCCCACCATCTGGCCGTGGTGCCTCCGGCAAAGCAGGGCAGCCGGGTGCGCTCGGTGCTGATCAGCAGCCTGGCACAGGCGGCGAAGTGGAACAAAGCTCTGGGAGTTTTTCAGAAGATGCTTGGCGACATATTGGGTTTAAGATCTTTTAAGCAACCAAACTGGTGATTTAACCAGCAAAAATATAGGGCTTTAACATGGTTTAACCACAAAGTATCATGATTTGACCAACCAAAATGGGAAATTCAACCATCAACAATACGAATTTCTAAGCCAAACGCGGGGGGGATTTAAGTTTCAGAAATGGATTTCAGAACAATCGCGATTTGACCGATTTGGTGACCTGGTGTGTCTGAAAATGGGGATTTAGGACCAAGATTGCAACTTTGATAGGGAACATGGTGATTAACCATTGGATCTAGTAAGGGGGTACCTATCCCAAGTGCCCTTTGGCTGTTTTTTTTGGAACTTTTCTGTAGGTCCAAACACCTAGTGTAACACCTACTGTACGTGCAACTTCCATCAAAAGCTCAGAAAATGTCTCCCAAAAATCTGATCTTCGCTGTCTTTGCTCCAAAAATCACCCGTTTTTTTTCGCACCTCTCGGTGCCAGGCTCCAGGCCCTTGGTCTACAGCCCGAGAGCTCCGAACATAGCGCTGTGATGGGCGCGTGTGACACGCAGTGGCCTCTAGCTTTGGGGCTGATGGCCATGGAGCCATCGGTGAGCAGTTACAATGTGGCAAGCAGTGCCTGTCAAGATGGACATCACTGGGAGATGATGGATACCCTGATGATAGGCATAGAGCATTTTATGGGAATGGACAGAATGGATTTTGGGGCATGTAGGTAATGCTGAAGCCACGAGACATGCACATGAACAATAGGGAGATTTGAAGATTTTGAAGAGATGTGAACTTTCCAGCCACCAGTTGTCTTCGAGAGTCGTCGTTCTTGATGATCTGGGAGTGAATGCAGGGCTGCTCCTGGAAGGAGCATGCTGGCTTCTACCCTTGAACTACTTGGATGCCATGAAGAGTTCAAGCCTACAGCCGGATGAGCTGACCTGGAATTCCATTGTAACATGTTTCTGGGCAGAGGAAGGTCTGGTGGATTGTGGATGATGGCTAGAGAAACAAGTCCTGAATGAGCACAGTTCGAAGAACGTAGGCAAACCCAGTTAGGAAATAGTGGTCAATGGGTACCACCAATTGTTTCTATCTATAAACTGCTTGGAAAATCGTGATACATGGGATTCTGAACCACTTTTTAAGCAGGGCTTGTTTGGAAGTGGGGCGTATCCCATTTTTATTCCATTTTCAAAAGGAAAGTATGGCAGCCCATATACTGTACTCAACCCATAATTGATCTACCCCGCATAATCCACATTCAACATTCAAGAAAAAGCAGATCTTAAATCATCTTAAAATCCCTGAGTATTACATATCCAATACGATTTTTTCTTTTTTCCTCCATTAAAACATCATTGATCCATGTAGATCCACCATGATCCACCCATGGAGCCAGGTTGCCAAAGGGCCCAGCACTGGAAGTGGTGCCTGGAGCTCCTCCCAGGTGCATCCAGCCTGGCCTTCACCGCCTCACTGGCTGCGGTGAGCGGAGCAAAGTGGAGCTGGGCCGTTAGGATGTTGGAAGATCTGGAAGATGCCCGGCTGAAGCGAATTTCGAAGATTTTTCCACTGGAAATTGATGGAACTTGGTGGAAGATGAGTGGGTCAAGGTTAAGTACCCCAAAGTTGGGCTGCGTATGAGTATGATCGAGTATGGATATAGGTATGAATGGAAGATGCAAGCATTTGGACGGGGGTCAACGGATTTCCCGTATGAATGGGGGATGAGCATACACATTGAAATCTATTCTGAAGTGAAAACCGGGATAACAGGGTTTTGATTCGTTTGGATATAGGTCAAAATTGAGCTGCAGAAGATGTGGATGATTAGAATCAATATGACCAAAACCTTTCTTCCCTGGCTACTGAATTGTGGACCCATCTCCAAGTAACAGTTTTTTCTTGGGGTTAGTTCAGACAAAAAACCATCGGATGTTTGATTCTTTCTGTGACGAGCCCACAAGGACATGGACTTTCCATGCAGCAACACCCTCTGCCTCCAAGTGGCCTTAGATGCATGCGCTCTCCGGCCCCAAAGCCTCCAGGGGGTTGGACGTTTGTTGGATGCCCTGCAGATCACCGGGGCTGATCTGCTTTCTCCCTTGGCAGCCAAGCAACGCAATTCCAGGGTGGAAAAGCGGCAGGTCGCTGTGGCTGTCATCCTGAAATCAGTGAAGAGCAACATTTTGGGTGGTGATAGCTGTATGGGTTTGTGTGACAATCTTGGGAAAACCCCAACATCCAGTCATTTATCATCAGTTTCCCGATGAGAATGGCAACTTGGGAAATATACCCCACTTTCAATATTGGAGGTCACGACATTTGCTTCCCCGAAGCTGCCAACCCTTTGTCTCCCGCCACAGGAGCGGCCCGATTTTCACCTCCTTTTACGGATGGATGAGTCAAAGTTCGAGCCTTACCAAAACAGCCCAGGGTGGATGCACCTGCTTCTAATTGCGTGAAGGCTGCGAAGGTTCATGCAGTTCATGCAGCTGTTTTTCTAGATGCGTTTCTTGCAATTCCGACCTGGAGTGATTGTATTGACAGCCTGCATTTCGCAGTGATGACCTTAGCCTTAAAAACTGCGTTGCTGAGGTACACTTTTCCAACCATTAAACATGCGGCCATGGAGAATGACCATCGTTTAGACCTCCAGTCAGGGAACCCGGTGCAGCAGTAACTTTGGAGTAGAGTCTGAGGAGTTCATGACATGGCAAGATTATACGGCGTATTATACGGTATGATTATTCTAAATTACCTCCCAACAACATGAACCAATTATTGAGATTGAGAACAATGAGTGCTTTTGTGATTCCTCACTAGTGCCTCAATTTTGACGCATCACCAGATGCATTGCCATTGAGATCCATTGAGGATGAACGACCTTAACAAGATTCGACAGTACATGCCCCAAGCGGTGTACAAGCAGATCGAGTGTGGTCAGGGCCCCAGCTGAAGGCTAGGCAAACGCCAGCCTCCGTTTGTCAGTTGAATTCATTTATAAAACATCTCAAAAGATAGAAAAGTCATTTACGACACTGTCTTATTGGGATTTTATTTGTCTATCTTCTTGGGGATTCCTATGATATGAAGATCTATAAGGATCTATAAGGTAGTTTCTTGTCACTTCTGCCAGCTCCCAGCAACAGGTACCCTGACCTATGTCAATGAAATGCGCAACATCTCCACAATTTTTATCAATGGATCAGGCGGGGGCTGTGCTGCTGATGGGACTTGATGCGACTTGGGGACCAACCATTTGAATCAGTTCTACATTTCTGGTTGGATACGCAACATATGCAACTAGTATATGGTCTTATGGCTCAATTATCTTACAATATTCAAAATTCGATGATAAATGATAGGGTAGATCTTAAACATTCTTAGAAAAATAGCAAACAATCATCAATGATGACAAACATTGTGGTGAGAGTCTTGCATTGTCACCCACACCTGCAACTTCAGATGGTACTCGTAACCGATGGGAACCGGTGGACGTCCCGTACGGCCGCAGGCTTGGACATCATGTCGGAGCAAGGGCCAATGATTGCACAGGTCTCTGCTGGGTCGGATGGTAGTGGTTGACAGCGGTACCACATGGTACCACTTGCAAGATGCCGGGAATTTCTTATCCATCCTGGTTTCTCAAACTTATCCATGGAGTTATAACACCAGTATAGTTTCTTGACATTTTTGTAATCTTTGGCTGCAAGAATGGCATTTTGGATAGAATCTGCCAGTACTTCAAGGTCGCGACTCAAGAGTACAAATTTGCTGTTTCATTTGCAGGCATGATCTCATTTTGAAGCTCTTTGGAATCGAGTAACTGTTGAGTAACTCATCTGCAGCAACCAAACCTCTCAGATCCTCTCAGCGGCAGGAGCTGATGTCGTCGGTGCAGGAATGCTGCTATCAGCATGAGGGCACCCTGAATAAGTTTCTGATTGATGACAAAGGCATGCTCTTCCTTTTGGTTTGGAGCCCCAAGATCCGAGACCAGAACTGCGCCGTGCTGAGCTCACGTGGATTTGTCTGACAGTCTGGGAAAACACCCCCAATCTCCTGGTCAACCTCATTTTCTGTCTTAAGATGGCAATTTTGGAGGTATACCACATTTTCAGACACTGCATGGTCAACTTTCTTTGTTCAGGGAGGGGGGGTTGGGTGGAAAATCAGACTCTTGTGATGAATAGATTGGCACCATCGCTGTCACATCAACTTACTCTTGCTCAGCTGATGCGATCGGATGAAAACTTGGGGCGCAAACATTTTAAGGATTCCCCATAGTGTTGATTACATAATATCCCATTGTATATCTATCCTGATTTTTTTCTGATACCATTATATTTCCATATTCAATCGATGTTCCTGAGTTGAATGCATATTTTGATGGTTAAATCATTAAGTCTTTTATTTCTATTGGCTAAATGCCCCATTTGGCAAGTTCATCCCCATATTTTCCAATATTTTCAAAAAAGCCCAGCTCATCGAAGCATTTAAAGACCCCAACTCACCCCCGATCAGACGCCTGGGATCGCCAAAAAATGATCAGGTCTTTGGCTTGCCACCCTTGGTGCACACAGATGACCCTACCCGTGCTGTCTTGGCTTGCTTTGACATGTTGAAGGCACCCGACCGGACCACGGTGACATGTTGACAGCACCGCATGATGTCGGAAGGGGAACGGAGGAGACCTGCCGCCACGCGGAGGGAGATTGGACAAAATCCCAAATCGATTGGATCACAGAATCAGATCAAGGAAAATAATCAGACATATCAATCGAAGCACTTTCAGACAATTAGAATCATTAATCGCTTCAATTGGGTTCGGATGGTTTTAGCCTTGCTATGACGATGTTGGTGAGTCAGTGCAGGTCTTCAAACGGCTGAAGCTGTTCGGCAAGTTTGGCGTGACCACCGGACGAAGCTATTGCCGCTACCTTAGAACGGGGTGGTGCTATTGCCAATGCCATGGGGTATATATATATATAAATAAATAGAAGGATATATTTGCAGTAGGGTCTGGCTCAAGATTATCGACCCTTGGCTTTGGATGGCTACACACAAGAAAAATCTAAAAGCGACAATCATTGCAGATGGCCATGGGGGAGACACCTGACAATGGCTGGGAGTCAAGGCCCAGCATTGAGTCAGCGAACATCCCAAAATCTAGACTTGATCCAGACGAGCTGCTCATCAGGATGATGATCCCCATTTACATTTATTTTCTTAAGATGGGTTTGAACCCATCAGAATGATACAACATACCCCACTTGGGGGCGTTTGAAATCATGCCCAGAAGAAGGGGTTTAGTATTGTTATATATTGTTATTACATGTTATTACTTTATGTATTATATATTACTATTCTTCTCATCGTGATAATCATAGCTTGCCACTGCGATGAATTATTCCAGTGATTGCTTGTCACTATTGTTGTTACCACGATTGTGATTGCCTTGGAAGCAGCCATGGATGTGGCCCTTTTTTTCTCCAGCGCAGCGGCAAACGCCCAGGTGGTGTTTGCGGCAGTGCCCGCCGGATGGAGTACACGGTCCTCGGGGATTGTGTGAACTTGTCGGCGCGGAGCCCTGGAGCTGAAGCTACAAACAGTGGGAATCCTGGAATTGTAATATCAAACATATCGGAAATAAAAGCATCCCGGAAACACTTTTCTATCTTTTTTGGGGTTGCTGGAATTTATTGGACTATCACCATAATAGTGGATGACTTGAGAATTGTACTAATATATGCTGTAAATATCCAACAGTGAGATGCAAACCAAGCCAAACACATTTGCAGCACTCCTCAGCTCCAATCTGATCATGCAAGGAGGCACAAGTCATTTGAACAGTGTGCGCCGTTTTTGTAGGGCAATGGGTTTTGTTCCTTTTTCACTTGCCAATCGCTTGGAAGCATGTCATGTTGCAGAGGGTGACCATTGCAAGTAGAACAGGCTGCATTTCGCAATGTCCTGGACATGTTTGACCACAGAGACGGTTGGTCCAGCATTTGGATGGCTCAGGCGAGGCTTATGGCCAACGCCCGTGAGAACACCATTCTTTGCGACGACAACACACGTAGACGGTCCACAACCGAGGTGCTTGGTTTAGGAACTGACCAACCATGCGGTTAGGGGCAGCCCCACCATGGCTCAGTCCAAGGGTTCAGTGTTGAATCTAACGGGCGACGTCGTATCGCTTCCCTGTGTCAGATCATCTACAACGCCTTAGCTCCGATCTACGTCAAGGGAAAGGTGCCTGGGGGGAAGGGCTCCTAGAGAGATCGAGGAGCAGAGACTCTAGTGAATCATATTGAATCTACATTTTTACGCTCAGGAGGGCATGATCGACATCTTCCAACCGGTGAAGAAGGATTACAGCAAAACCATTGGGTTGAACAAGCACAAGCTTCTTGGAGACCAAAAAAGGGGCTCGTGGTTTCCGCAAACTTCTTGGATCTCTGAAGTTGTCAGTTGTGAGAGACAAAGAAAGCCTAGGTTCATGGCTTGGTTGGCTTGGTCAACTTTGGGTAGTCTCACCTGCCATCATACAATCTATATATCTATTATATATAGATATTGTATCATATATATCTCCTCCCTTTCTGTCGGGACATGATGCAAATGCTTTCTTGGACTGTGCATCACTCTGTTCACATTTGTCCACTTCTTTGCGTTTTGAAACCAGACTTGTGAACGAGAGAAGTAGCAGCCAGGTAGCATGCCCTGCCCCTTTCGTCCGCACCTACACCCTGGCGATTCTGAGGATGATCTCCTTCCCTTGGCATCAAAACGCCTTTGGCGGTGTGTCTTCGGGAGGCGCAGGGCTAGTGAAATCTTCAGGAAAGCCATCCACAGATTTTTAACACTATATCCCCACTACTTATCATTCGATTCCACAAGATACTGTATCCCCATGAAATATGAAATGCTGGGGTTTCATCCCCATCATATCGCCATAGAAATGACCCTCTTATGAAACATCCCAACCAAACATCTCCAACTATCTCAGTATGATATTAATCCCCATGGTCCATTTTCAGCCCCATGCGCCCAAGAAACACCTGACGTCAAGCGACAGGTTTGTCAGTGGCGGAGCTTCAGGAGGGTGTGATCCGACTCTGCAGCATCAAGTCGTGGCAGGGCATCTCCAGAGTCAGCGTCTCAGGGACTTCCCCAGTACTTTTCATGGGAACTTCTGGAACACACACACACATACTCATATACAATACATATATATATATAATATACAGTATATATATATGTATACATATACATATGTATATATATATATATAATATACATGGATTTCATAGGAGAATTCTGGTGTAGTGTAGGTCAATATATGGATTTTAACATAAACTGACTTGGATAATCATTGAACTTAGTAGGTGATTTTCCATCTAGCCATGTGAACTTTCTGTAGGGTAGCCTTTTGCAATGAAAACCCGGGCTTAGCGGTCGCCAATTTCTATCCTTGCATGTATGATGAATCTGTTGCAACGCAAACTGCTGGGAGTTCTGATAGGTTCATTTCCATTTATTTTCACGTACCTAGACCCTCCATGTACCCACAAAATTGGGTTAAAGTCAAAAACACATGGGTATACTGCATTCAGGTATTACCCAATTCTTCCAGGTAGTTTGAGGGTCTAAGTACATTCATTTATCAAGACCGTCAGTAGATTGGTCACCAGCACGAGTCATCTCCTTGTTTTAAACGCTCGGACAAGGCCTCGGAACTCTTGGGTGGTGCGTTCCGAAAGGAGATTCACAACGACAAGGCGTGCTGGAAAATGCCCACACTAAATGGAAGGTTTATGGGGAAGAATCATCTATAAATGAACAGTTGAAATTAGTAGCTAGAACAAATCTGGCCGAACATTTTTTTGAAGACTCTGGCAGTTCAGGGACTGAAACTAGATGAATTCTTGGACGTCAATTAGGTTCAACCAGAATGTATTTCCACATCGATTTGAGGTATATAAATACCCCCGCGTGGCTTGACACAAAGCCCTATAATACGTGGATACTGTTTCCCATTGAAATTAAATGGGAATTATTTGGATGATAGATCTACCATAAGGTATCCCAAGTTTTTGTTCGACAGTTTTACAGTAATGATTGGCTATACTATCTCATTGAAATGCGGATCTATCCCCCAATTTTTTCCATACTCTTTGGATTAATTTCACCAGTAAATCATCGTGGCTATTGTAACCCCAATTTGGTACAATACTTGCTATACAGCCGTAAAAAGTATCCACTGGTAGCTTTTCTAACAGCGAGATTCCCCATTTTTCCAATAAGAGTGGCAATTGTATCTAATGTTTTTTCATTCAACGCCCAAGTCCCCCAATCATCACAATTCTTCGATGCGGAGGAGCTGCCGATTCCCAATGAGCCTTCTATGGCCTCGAAGCCGCCCAAGGGGAGCCCCTTCAACGACGGTGGCGTCGTGGCTGGGGGCACAGCGAATGAGTCGAGCTGAACGTTGCGATGTCAATGAGTTGTTGGGTAGTTCTTCTTGTATCCAATTTTTGATCGCATTCTGTTAGACTAGAATAGTTACGTAGTTTGCATTTTTTTTTGATAAACATTTGATGTTTTTATGGGTGATTGCATGTGACAATGATCAGTTTACAAACATTTGGCAACAGGGTTGACCAGGGTTGACCAACAACTTGCAGGTCCGGCACATGCTGGTCGTGTCAATCTACAAACAATCCTTATTTTCCATTACAAGATGGAAAAAATGGGATGATCCAAAATAACGCGCGCCTTTTCTCAGGTGATCGAGGGAGCAACAGGAATGGGCAAGATCGAGTTGGCTGAACACGTGGTCGGCGGCCCTGGGAAAGTCCATAATCCCACGGGGTTTTGACCGGGAAGAATAGGGGATTCATTGCAGATTTTATGGCATTTATGACCATGGAAAATTATGATTCAGTGGTCGATGGAACGGGGTACTCGATTTCGAGACATCCAGCAGGAAACTTGTAAAATTCAATATTTGTCCCCAACGCATTGGCTTTCAATGCAGCTTGTCCAATTCAGTGCGGGTTTGACCACTGCTGGACCCATGGGCTGATCGACATGTGCTCCAGCCTGTGCATGCGATGCGGCCAACTGAGGTCGTTCATTCGCTGGTCACGTTCCGCATGTTTCCAGTGGCGCTCCCAGGGTGGAAAAACGTGGCCAATGCCTCCATGTGCCACAGACCCCTTGCGGCGTGCTCGCGCCAATCCACTCCCAATGTTCTGAGCGCACCTGAACAGTGATGAATCGCGGATTCTATGAGTGGTCGGCAATTCATGACCTGATCTGTAAAGAATGCCTTGCTCTGTTTCGGAAACCTTTCAACCTGGAAAGAACCTCAAGGGGACCATCGAGCTTTTCAAATCAGCTTTGCAAGTGAAGCAAATGGGCCGAAGTACAATTGGGCTGGTTGTTCCATCTCCCTTTATTGTTCCGCAGAAGAGCCAACTTCCGACCCGGACCTGAGATCTTTGGTTGCATGGGACCTCGTTCCGGTGACAGCCTCCGACTGTCTCGTGACCTTCTCAGGACAATTGGCGATCAATAAAGCTTGATCTCAAGCGATATCTTTGTGGTATTTTTCTGGGGAGAATGGAAGAACGGCTTGAAGTTCATGGTCGTAAAATGTTGTAAATGGAAACTCTGGAAACTCATGTCCAACGGAGTCCAACGCGTTTTTCCAGTGTCTCTGGCACGGTCGACCAGGAGCACCTTGGGCCTTTTCCGGTACACCTCCAAGACGGTAGGAGTTCCCAGGTTGTGATGGGCATCCCCGGGCCACAGGACATGATTTGGAATTGAATGAACTTGTTATGAACTTGTTATATTATCGCATTGCATTGGCATTGCATCCTAGTTGTGCCCGAAGTCTTTGCCTTTGACCCTCTGATTAGAGAGGTCATGGAGTCATGCCATAGAAATCTGGAATCCTTGGTCAGAACCCCCCCAGCATGACCCAGGCATTGCCCGAGGATGACTTCGAGGCAATCCGGGGATATGGGGGCGTTCGTGGCTATCTTTTTGTGCAGCATTGAGGCATCAGGTTGTAGAATTTTCGAAAACAGGATCCATCTCTTTTCAGGGTCCAAAATGCGCGGCATTTTGGGATCAAAAATTTGGTATACAGGATTTTCAATGCTTGGCATGGCCATTGTCAAGACGCTCCTGCGCTTGAAAAAGAAGTCTGAGTGCATGTTACCACAATCATCACCTCTACTCAAACAGAACATATTTTCGGGCCATCAGCATCTGCATTTTGGTTTCTATTGATATCAGGACATTCATCCACCGCCACTCTGTCCTTCTTTTGGAGGCAGTGAAGATGCTGAATTCTCACAAAGGTCGACGATTGGATCTTCTGGAACAGGCGGGAATTCCATGGGTCAACTCACTGGATGAATATCTCACCAGCTAAAAATCTGGGTGGTGGTTGACATATTTTTGACTTTCCATCCTGGGATTCCCAGATGAAGATCCCTAGTGGCGTTCGCAAAGTTTTCAGGGGGGGCGGCCACCAACCCATGAATTCCTATCTAAGATTGGTCATCATGACATCTGCCCGATTCATGACATCTGAAAGATGAAGAGATTGAAGATCCCATGGTGGGAAGACCCTGCTCTGTGGACCTCTGGATTCTTTGTCCGTTCAACGTCATAGGCAGATGCGGGCGTTGCAAGACGGTGGCTTTTGTACGGATGTTTGTGGTGGCATCTTTATCATAATGTACCATTTACAGTGCACTGACCTTTGGCTTTCTTCATTTCCGCGTGGAAGTGCCATAGAGATTCCATAAATAGATCATTACAATCACTATACTGTAACACTTATGAGATCTTATGAGTTATATATGTATCACTGGCCATACAGAAACGACAGGCGCTTAGTCAGACAGATGGCATCTTCGAGAAGTCGGCGGACATTTTGGCTTTGGCCATTGAGGCTGTGACTGGAGATGCTGCGTGTGGCAAGGGATGTCATGGCAAGGGATGAGAATGGATGACATGAAGCACTGACCCACATATAATTATTCTGAATATGTGGGTGGGGTTCACACGTATTGACCCATTGATGGTACCCCAACCTTGATCATCATCATTTCTCTGGGAAGGTGTGTCCCTGATTGGTCAAGTTTCTCTGGCAGGTTACAGTGGACCTTCTCACGCAATTTTCAAAGAACGAGTCTGTTGGGTTGCCTGGAGAGGACTGTCGCGAGAGACGCGTTTCCTACCAGAGTTGAACCCAGATACCAAAGGGTTTTTGACTGATTGAGAATGATTAGGGGAGACTTGGAGACTTGGAGGGCAATTTTGCTTCGTTTGGGTTTTTGCCCCACATCACCAGAGATGTTTTGTCCCTACACCTGCCGTGTCTTTGCTGAGGTCTTGCTTGTGATGCAGTTTGAGTACGGAACCAGTCTGTTCCCAGCCAAACTTCAAGACAAAGATATTTTCTGGCAGGCACATAGCGGTACACCCTTGGTATCCCTTGGTTTTCTATGACTGTCAGAGCCCTTTCCTTGACCAATTTCTTCGGCGACATTATTTTTTCCGTGCCGAGTAGTTCCCAAGGATTGATAAACCCATTCTAATATATAATATATCAGAACACTGTAATCAATTATAATCCCATTACACTCCCGAGATCAATTCTGCTGAATCCCCAGTCCCTCAGTCAGTCAGTCACATCCTGACGAAACCAGCACTTTCCGCGCAGACTGTGGAGACCTTGTACAACGACTTCATCAAGACGCAGAGCGCTGATAGCAAGCCACGGGCCTTTCTCTCAGGGGCAATGCCAGCTGTCCTGTAGATAAGCTGAACAAAAGAGATATCAAACTTGGGGGTTTGGAGAGACCGCAAGGGTTGTATACCCCAACAGTGCCAGTTTTTTATAGGAGAAAGGGTGTGTATATTGCTTTTGGTCTTCCCCAGGCAGCATCTTGCAACGACCAAATGACCCAGGTGATGGTTTTGATGTGCAGAGAAGCACAGGAGAAGGATAAGCCCTGCCCTCCTGCTGTTTTCTCCTCAGTGTTTCACCAGTTCTTAAGGTTGAAGTTCTTTCTTTCTGTCGGATGCTTTGCAGAAAGCATCACATGTGCAAATGGAATCAGGTAGAATCAAATAGACACTAGTCATCATACGTGTATCTGTATGTGGATGTGCACAGCAGATACGTACAGTATGCATATCAAATCGTATCGAAGAAGAGTGCATTATCAATTCGCTCCTTTGCTGAGAATACTCTGCTGCAGTTGTTTGATGGCTGACGCTTCACTTGTGCCTTTGGCACGTGAGTTGTAGAATTCGTTTTATTGATTCTCCGATCACACAGGAACCCAGTACCCGATGGTAATTCATAATTCTACAGGACAATGGAACATCACCTTTTCAATTAAGAACATCTATCAATAATTGCCAATCAGGTACATTGTGGATGGCTCAACCACCGACGAAGTTTTCCGAGGTGCGCGCAGCGGAGCTCTCGAACACCAGAATCATGTTGAACGGACTGGAAACTCAGGCGCGGCTATGGGCACCCGGGAGGTTGGGAATAGAATGGGAATATGATGGGTCTGATCTGTGGGTTGGGAATAGAATGGGAACGAATGGTTGGAGAATTTGATGGGAATGTCACCATGATAAGGGAACATTATGGAGTATACAATATGGGCAATATGGGATTTCCAATCTTTATGATCAACATATACTACGATGGGAGTATAATATATGACCACTGGTTGGTTTTGTCACTGAGATTTATTTTGGTTTTCCATTTTACCAGATGATGATCCCCCGTGCCCGTGACAACATATTTTTCTGAAGTGTGGCTCAACCACCAACCAGGAAGTTGCGTCAGCTGTGATGAAACATTTGGGTTTGTCTGAAAGCAGGATACCCCAAAATCCAATGGTCGATTACAATTTTCACCATCAAAATTGCCAATTGGGGGGTATACCGCAGTTTCAGGCAGACCGATTTGGAAAGCTTCTAAATCTTTCAACGGACATCCTGGTACATTGAAACATGTGAACACATCGTGAAGGATGTCGTCGGATGTCGCAGATGCTAACCGTATGGATTCTGGCAGGCAAATGTGGCTGAATACATGAGTAGTCACATCCTTAGCTGCAGGTTTTCAGCGGAATATGCAGGGCTGCATGCAAGCGTTTTTTTCAGTGCTTCGAGCTTTTGACCCTATTGCTGGCTTGATTTTAAGGGAACATCTATAGGAAAACATGGTTTTCGTGTCTTAACCATGAAACACACGAAGGGCCCCCCAAGTTCGAAGTTGGTTTATACCTCCTCACTACTTATAAAACGACTTAGCTGGGAAGCCCCTGAAGGGCGGTTTCCAATTGTCCCATCAAATTTCCCTTCAAATCCTGAGGATACTTGAATCTTCCAGATGGAGATTCGAACCTCATCCCCACACCGCTGAGAAATTTCGTCGCCAACGCCTCTTGGCTGAAAGACGGGCGCTGGACGTGTTGTGCTTGTGACTAGGGTTGTGAGAAAAGGGTGTCAAAAATGAGGTATATCCCTCAATTGTGGCAATCTCAATACAAAAACTGATGATTGATGTAGGCCCTTTTTGCAGACAAGCCAATATTGATCTTGATTGAAGATCATTTTGTTGGTCTTGTTGCTTTTGCTGTTATTGTTGTTGCCGCTCTGCACAAAAGGCTTTGGTAAGATTGATCTTGCAACGGATAGGAGTCAATTTCTGGAACATTTTCCTTCACCATTGCAAACAACAATTGGCTTGTCTGATAATAGGATACTGTAAAATGCAGTGGTTGATCATCATTCTCATCAATTGGGGTCAACCCAATTTCCGGACAAACCCACATCATATCTTGCTAACATCATGTTGCATCCCATTATATCCCCAGAAACATTGACTCAAGCCCCGCCCTACCCCCTGGTTGGTTTGAGAACCACCAAAACCACCCCAATTCCTGGTGAGAAATCCAGTGAAATCCCGCCAGGTGACTCAATCGAATCCATTGTACATTCGAGAGACCATCGATCAACTACGGGAGCACCACATTCAGGCGCCGCTTGCAATTTGATGCAGAGCCTGTGGCCGTTGGCTGCAGTGGGAGAGCAGTACTGCTAAAGCAGACGAGGGATTTAAACATCAACAAGATGATGAAACATATGGGTTTCATGTGGGATTCAATGGGGATATGGGATGATATGGAATATTTATATAAAATGGGATATTAGAATCAACAATCTGATATTTGGGGTAGTCCGGAAATGGGGGATTTACTTCAATTGATGGGCAAAAAATGGGGAAACTTATTTTCTCTAAACCACTGGATTGAATGGGGTACCCTACTTTTGGACAAACCCATGTGAACATTTGATCCCAGAGATCTTAGAGTCAACTTTTGAAGGTGGCTGGTAGTGGTTGAGAGTCTAGTGACCTTCGAGTGCCTTTATTGACATATACATTTGATACTTGTATGTACTTGTAGGATATGGTCAGAGACAGTCTGAAAAAAGATTTTGGGTCGTCCGCAACCGGTTGCCCCCAGACACTCAAAAGGACAACACCTATCAGTTACCACCTGGAAGTCAAACATGGCCAGCTGGAAAATCCACCATTTTAATTCATTTAGTTCGATGTTTTTCTCATTCACACCTGCATTTAGTTCAGAGATTTTCTGAGCCAGCCACGTTGCGACGGGTACCCCAAAATTCCACAGGTGAACGAAACGGCGGGAGGAGTTGTGAAGAACGTCGAGTGCAAGGTGGACGTCCAGGGACAACTTCCATTGAAAAAATGGGGATCCCATAAGATTGTCATTTTTATGGCGAACATGATGATTAAGCATCAACTTTTTGGGATACCATATTTTCAGGCAAACCAAAGCGGGCGTCCTGAGAAGAGTCTTTTCTCCTGTTGGGCGCACCTTGAAGGGTGGGCTGACGTTTTCCCCGTCCAGGACATCGACAAGGTGAATGTCTCCCAATGGGGACACACTGCCATGATCGGGAACACTGTCTGCGCACTCGAAGCTTTAGATCCTCTTGAGGCCATGGCGAACCAGCAGCCTTCTAGACCCAACTGCCGCAACTGCCTGCTAAACCAATTCATCGCTTTTTCATTTTTCATCCGTTTCCATTTTTCATCCATTTTCCAACCATTTTCGCATGATTTTCCTATGATTTGCCGGCAATTTTCCACCCATCAGATTCCCGTCCCAGGCTGCAGTGCTGAAGATGAGCACCTGCTTCATGGGACCCTTCACCTTGGGAGACTTAGCCGCCAGCACCGCTTCGAGGCCGGGTGGAACAGCCAATATCCTTGGTTTTACCTTCCAAAAAGATCCAAAAAGGGCGAGGTCTTCAGCGTCCACACTAATGCTCATGAAGTTTGGAAGATAGAATACCAAAGATCGTTGAACAGGAAGCCAAATTTCAAGCCACATTTGATGCATTCTGAATATAATTCGCATATCAGTCTTATGGCAGTTTTCATGGCATTTCCCAGCACTTGGCATAGGAACCCTTCAGATTTGCCGCGGGGTCAACAGCGTTTATCGGTCAACAACCAGCGACCCTTCAGGTGGTCAGACTCGACGCACTTTGACTTCCTGCTCCTCTTTCAGGCTGCTCAGAAACGGGGTGAATCATAAAGTCATAGAGATTTATAGAGATGAGATTGCAGTACACTAATCTATTCCGTTGATTGAAGATCTCAGAAGTGAATAGACCCAAGTATGCAGCCGTCCTTCTAATATATTATACATATGATTATATACATGTGTGATTATATATACATGTCATTCTACATACAGCCGTCTCTGGGGTGATATCTTTCTCAGGACGAGAAGAGAACAGACGCATCCTCGAATCCTACAAAGACCTGTAGAGAAATACATCAGGAACTTGGAATTCATTCTACAGCATCTATGTTCTGAATATATTTGTGAACCATCCTTTAGCCAACTCTCTGGAAACTCAAACATACTTGGCCATCATCAGTTGGTTTGTAAACCCCACTATAAATATGTCCCTTGTTATAAACCCTAGTGAAATATGAGTG
This sequence comes from Symbiodinium sp. clade C Y103, assembly GCA_003297045.1. Classification (NCBI taxonomy): domain Eukaryota; class Dinophyceae; order Suessiales; family Symbiodiniaceae; genus Cladocopium; species Cladocopium sp. clade C. Next base: position 74,827 of record BGPT01000360.1, on the reverse strand, counting down.
AACTACCCCAACTTCGCGATTCCAAACTGGGGCACCACCTGGTGCTTGAAGTGGTCGCAACTTTCAGGCGATCCGCAAGCTCCTCGATCAGAAGATGCTGGAAGCGGTCGAAGCACCAGCTGAAGCGAGGTGCGCGGCTCGCCCCCACTTGACGGGCACCGCGGAACGCAGAGAGATGGTGAGAAGCTGCTCCTGTAACGTTGAAAACACTCATTCGCACTAGTTAATGACAATGATGAATCTGATGAATTTTAATCATTGTTTTCCTATGTGTTCTTCCTTTTTGAGAAACCAACGTGAATCCTGCAAGGAAAACACAAAAAATCATGAAATGACTCTGTCTGGTCCCACGTTGGCTCATCGAAGCGCCTATGGCTTGAGCCAAGCGTCAAGTTGATCAAGTCGCGAAACGATGGAAAAGCCAGCTATATCACTCTGCTGATCCTGGACAAGTCAGGATACAAACTTATGACTGAAGGGTTTTGAAATAGAAGACTCCATCCAACATTGAGATGGTCACAAGCTTTCACCTACCCCGGAACCACATCACCAGCACAGCATCTCTAAGTAGTCAAACATCGTCAAACATCACCTGATGGAGCGAATGAGTTCATCGCTGAAGAGCTTGGAACCCATGGTCCTGCAGCGCGATTCCCCCCGCTGAGCGCTGGTCTGAAGGACCGATTTGGATCGATTTGGTTGTGTAAAAATTGGGTACCCCAAAACCTGGTGGTTCATCAGTTGATCATAGGGTATGTATTTGACTTTAAAGAAAAACACGATCTGTGAGGCTGGGGCGGAATTGTTGGATCTCCCCGAGGATGAATTTCGTACGGGCAGAGACAATCGTGCAGGAGATTACGGTTGGAATCTGAGATTCATTTTCCAATTGGAACACCACATTTGGATCTGAAAATGGTGTGTATTGTGGTGTACTGTACCCGAACCCCAGTTTCAGACAGACCCATGTTAACTTCGTTAAGACCGTGTTGAAGCCTTTGCTCTCATTATTTTCAGCTGAGGATGACGGAAAAGTCCGCGACATCATCACTCAGGTGAAGAAGTCTGAGGCCAGGCCCAGATTGAGGGATCCCTTCGCAGCAGTTGCTACGGTTGTGCCACCACCAGGCGGAACAGGAGGCAGAGAAAAGGGAACAAATCCTTCGAAGTTTGTTCGAACCTCAGCGCTGGGATACAGCTGACGGACTCCCAAAAATCCTCAGACATGGCAAGTGAACCAGGCCAAGTTGTTTTTCATGTTAGAATGGCAGTATTTCTTGAATCACAGCGATTCCTTTGCTTTCTAAAACTCACTGACCTATAGACCTGGAACGGAGACTCATGTAGCGGCTGGACTTGTGTACTGAGATGATCAGAACAGCAAGTAGAGACATGTAGCAACAAGCATTAACAAGCAGAATCTCCTTGTAATACAGCTAAATAATGGTTTCTTAATTCCCAGGTACTGTATCCAACTTTCCTATGGACTTCAGGCTTACTAGAAATAAAGACAACAGCCGCAGTTCGACCGCCCAAGGCCAGAGTTTAAACGAGATGGTCAGTCTGCTGCCGAACAGAAAGCCACCGAACAAGCCAACGAACAACAGGAGAAGGCACTGCCGGGCTCGACGTAAAAAAGCTGAGTGGTTTCCTGCGCCGAATGGGGTTTTGTGCCAGAATGGAGTATCCCCCAAAATCCAATGGTTTATCATGATTTCTCATGATTTTTCAATGTCTATCAAAATTTTCCCGAATTAACGTTGCTATTTCAATTTCCATTTTGAAGGGCACACCCATCAGTTTTCTTCACAACTCTATAAGGATCCCACGGCGACATCGGACATATGAGTTGGTAGGGGTAACTATCGCCAAACTCGTGGCTGACCTGGCTGACCTGGCACAGGACGATGCCGCAAAGGAGTACAACGTGCACACCATCGACGAGGCACCACGCTCCGGAGTTCCTGGTCGCCAACTGCCCTTTTTCTTCCCCATCAACAGTTTATGAGGATGTGGATGGATCAAAATCAGGCAGAAGTACCAGGACCATATTTTGGGCAGATGAATATCGACAATGCCAGTCATTTGGAGTTCACAGTTCACCAGTGGCTTCAATGGGTTTTGATCCATACCCAGATGTCAACAAAGACCTACCATCCACAAGCCCCTCCTACTCAGATGCTGGGGGTGGAGGCGGAATTTGAACATTATCAACAAATCGAAGATGCGGAGCGGGAGAAGAAGAGGAAGTTGAAATCTGAGGCGACAGGATTCAACGGGGCTAAAGGAAGCAGAGACTGTGGCATATTGGAAGGAACAGCACATCTAAAATCTGCCACTCCAAATTCTACCAATCCCGTATACGTATGTATACATACTAATTACACACACACATGTACATATATACACACATATTATGTGAAAATTCCAATCATGAGGCATGGATGTGAGGACATGGCATGGCTGTGGTGGTCATGAAACTATGTGCCCGTGACTCGCAGGGCGCCCTTTGCTCTAAGGGAAAAAGCGCCGTCCCTCCACCGCGCCGCTCGGTGGATTTTGATGGTAGGCGGAGCTGATTCGGTTCAGCTGCTGCCTGGCGCTGCTGTGGGCAACCGCGCTGCGCTGCTGAGCGCCTTCTCCTTCCTGCTGCTGGGCGGCGGCGCCTTGCGGCTTGGCACTGTTCTCGCTGCGGCTGGCGCTTTGGTGCTGGCTACTTCCAGAACACCGCCTACGGCATCCTGGNCTGCTGCTGGGCGGCGGCGCCTTGCGGCTTGGCACTGTTCTCGCTGCGGCTGGCGCTTTGGTGCTGGCTACTTCCAGAACACCGCCTACGGCATCCTGGACTACGATGACTTCTACAAGTCGCTTGGAGGTGGATCGATATGGGGTCCCGCAGTATGCGGGAGAAAGTGATCTGTTTGAGGAGTACTGCGAGAGGTCATGGGATCTTTGGCATGGACGTGAAGGGCAGCCGAATCTCCAACTTGCAGCAGCTGTGCATCTGCGTGCAGGACTGTCAGGAGCTGCANTGCGAGAGGTCATGGGATCTTTGGCATGGACGTGAAGGGCAGCCGAATCTCCAACTTGCAGCAGCTGTGCATCTGCGTGCAGGACTGTCAGGAGCTGCATATGAAGCTGTGCGGAAGCTAGGACATGACAAGCTGAA
>BGPT01000360.1:34181-71601 GCA_003297045.1 Symbiodinium sp. clade C Y103 | reverse complement strand
CTTCCGAAGTTCCTGTCCGAGTGAGTGAGCTGTTCCTGAAGGCTTTCTATGACCCAGGTGTGTGGCGAAAGCAGAACGAGACCATGCAGCAGTACATAGCGCGTCGTGAGCAGGACTTTCAACGCCTTGAGGAAGTTCTTCCCAAAAGCACTGTCCCTGAGCAATTTCGTGCGATGATGCTCATGACCTTTGCTGGCCTGGATTCCAAGGAGCACTTAGCAGTTTTGACTTCGTGCAACAATGAGTATGACTTCAAGAAGTTGGCACATGCTCTTCGAATCCAGTTCCCCAACAGCATTGGGAAGTATGTGCACAAGCGCGATCTACNTGAGTATGACTTCAAGAAGTTGGCACATGCTCTTCGAATCCAGTTCCCCAACAGCATTGGGAAGTATGTGCACAAGCGCGATCTACTTGGTTGGGGTCATGGACGACGTGAATCTGCAATCCCTGCTCCTCTGCGTGGTAAGTGGAAATCTGGTGGTGGTCGNGTATGTGCACAAGCGCGATCTACTTGGTTGGGGTCATGGACGACGTGAATCTGCAATCCCTGCTCCTCTGCGTGGTAAGTGGAAATCTGGTGGTGGTCGTAGTGGCAAAAACTATGCTCTGGCTACAGCTGATGATGATGAAAATTATGAGGCCTCCGAGGACTACGGCATGGAGACTGTGTATGAGGCCGAGGATGAACCAGAGCCCAGTCATGATGGATCACCCGATAATTACAACTATTCCGATGATGAGACATTGGATGCTTTATTTCAAGAGCTTGGTGGCGATGAAGACCCTCAGGTTGCTGAGGCCCTTGCCACGATCATCCAGAACAAGACCAAGAAGAAGATCATCGGTTCCTCTTCANAGACCCTCAGGTTGCTGAGGCCCTTGCCACGATCATCCAGAACAAGACCAAGAAGAAGATCATCGGTTCCTCTTCAACTGCTTCCCATGGATCCGGCACTCAGAGCTTTCCCTTCCATGCTCAAGGTGAAATATCTTTTGAGGCAAAGGTTCGTGAGAACAGGCGCAACGCCGTGAAGTTCCTCAAGTCTGTCACCCCTTGCACGAGCTGTGGACGAAAAGGTCACTGGCAAGGTGATGATGAGTGCCCNTTCCTCAAGTCTGTCACCCCTTGCACGAGCTGTGGACGAAAAGGTCACTGGCAAGGTGATGATGAGTGCCCAAACAAGGGCAAGAAGGGCAAGGGAAAGGCAATGTTTGGATCCAAGAAGCCGCAGTCACACTCTCCCCCAAAGAAGAAATCTTCAACAACGTTCTTTGTTCTGCATGATGCGATCGAGTCTGATGACGACCGCAAGAACCAGCCGACCAATGATGCTTTTGCGGCGATGCCAACCAAGGCCATGGATTTTGAGGCCGGTGGCAAGATGAAGCAGCAGAACGATGATGCAATTTTGTTTCACAGCAGCATCGACAATGAGCCCAACCATACAGACTCCGCTCAGTCGACTGCCAAAAGTTTCACTGATTCCTTTGATGCATCGGCACATGNTTTTGTTTCACAGCAGCATCGACAATGAGCCCAACCATACAGACTCCGCTCAGTCGACTGCCAAAAGTTTCACTGATTCCTTTGATGCATCGGCACATGAAGTGCTGATGGTGCTGAAAGATGAAGCCCTATGCGAGCACTCTTCCTACCACGGTGGCACCGAGNAGTTTCACTGATTCCTTTGATGCATCGGCACATGAAGTGCTGATGGTGCTGAAAGATGAAGCCCTATGCGAGCACTCTTCCTACCACGGTGGCACCGAGACGAAGTTTTTCCGAGGTACAAATGGCCAAAGCAGGTATGTCACCTGCAAGGAACGCGACTGCAACAAGGTCGTGATCAAGGGCAAGCGAATTGATGCAGTTGATCTATGGCGCTACTTTGTCGTGATTGCGCTGACGACAAAGTGGGGCAAGGCTCTGAGATCTCATGGACTTTTTCAACGTGTTTGCCATGTTCGAGGTGAAGCTCTCGAAGAGCGTGAACNGACAAAGTGGGGCAAGGCTCTGAGATCTCATGGACTTTTTCAACGTGTTTGCCATGTTCGAGGTGAAGCTCTCGAAGAGCGTGAACGAGGACCTGGACCAGATCGGTCAGCATCGGCCTCACCAACATCCCCGTCATGGCAGTTGCTTGGAAGTTCAAGAGCCCCTGGATCAGCACCTGCATTCGTTGGATCCTCATCTTCAGGTGGATATCCTCAGGCCAAGATCAAGCGACAGCATGATGAATGATTTTGGCTGTATGGACTTCGCCTCATGCTTGGTGAGGACTTGCCCAACTTCCCCATGCTTGTGGAGACGAGGGCAATGATATTTTGCAGCCTCTTCCATCTGACCATGATGTTTTGGGCTCTGACACGCCCTATCCTGGAGCCACATTTGTCCAGGTATCTTCGTCAGTGGAAGGCAATTGGTTCTGCCAGCACATTTTGGCGGCTGCGCTCGAGAACAAAGAGCCTCTTTCTCCAGAGCAATATCGTTTTGCGTTCTACCTGTTCGGCAAGGTCAAGCTTGCTCACTCTGCTGGCCTGAGAATGATGAAGTCTGGCCATGACGTTCCGCCGGGCAAGCGGGTCTTCAACCCTGATGACATGGTGGCCACAAGATGCATTCGCATCCCACTTGCTCGAGATCCTCATGGCAATCCAGATCAACTGCAAGTTTCTGATTGCGAGGTGATGATGGTTTCTGAAAATGATCCTGATGAAAATGCCAATATAGCATCAGCCTTCATTGCAGCCCCTGATGACCCTCCTGGACTTGCCATCTTGGACTCTGGCTGCAGAAGAACAATGCATGGGTCGCAGTGGTCTGAAGCTTTTGAGGCCGAGCTCAAGGGAATTGGACTTAATCCCAAGAGCCGTGCCAAGAATCAAGCGTTCAAAGGCATTGGAGGTCAGCTCNCAGTGGTCTGAAGCTTTTGAGGCCGAGCTCAAGGGAATTGGACTTAATCCCAAGAGCCGTGCCAAGAATCAAGCGTTCAAAGGCATTGGAGGTCAGCTCAAAAGTGACACAGTCAAGGTGTACCCAGTTGGAATTTCCAAGGTCCACGGCGAGATCTGTTCAGTCGAAACACCTGGCGCTGCACCATTGCTCTTGTCACGGCCTTTCATGCAGGAGCTTGGCACCATCATCGACATCGGCAACAGCATTGTTTCCTTCACTGCGATCGGTGTCAAGGATTTCCGTCTCATCAAGACCTCGCGCGATCACCTGGCCATCAGCCTTCTGGACTTTGACCATGACAAGTTGGCCGAGTTTGAAGATGAGCGAACCTCTGCAGAGCCCTCAACATCCCAACAGGACCATCCTGAGAGCTTCTTTGAGGACGACCCCGAGGCCTATGGCAACATCATCGATGAGGTGCCTGAAGGATGGAATCCTGATGATTGGTATGATCATGTTGATTCAATGGATTTGCTGCGCATGGATGTTGAGAACTATGAGCGGTTCATGCGAGAGCTCAGAGAAGAAGATCATGTCAGTGACTCAGTCGATCCTCGCGTTGATGGACTTACAACGGAGGATCCGAATGTCTTTTACCAGCTCATCGCTGACAAACAAGTCACTGTCCGAAAGACCTCTGGCCGCAAGAGCAAGAAGCTTGCAGCTCTTTCCACTGCAGTTGATGGAGACGACTGGCAACATTTTCGTTCAGTCTCCGGCAAGCAGCCTGTCAGCTCAAAGCCCCCTTTTGGCAAAACATGGATCAAGCAGTTGTTTGCAGGGCAGATGGGTCTCACCATGCTCTGCGCCATTGCTGGCATGATGGTTGGTGTCCCACTTGATGCATCGAGTTCACATTGGGATGCATCTACAACTGCTGGCCTCAAGCATGTCAACCAGGACTTGCTCAAGGAAGATCCCTATGTTGTGGTTTTGACGCAACCGTGTGGCCCGTGGGGCAATTGGAGCCGCTTCAACTTGGCTCGCGGCGGTGCTGCAGCTGAAACTGTTCTTCATCAACGAGAACAAGGACGCAAGATCCTCAAGAATGTCAACAAGATTGTCGTTGACCGTCTGAAGATGAAGCGACATGTCTTCATCGAGCAACCTTGTGGCTCCCAATGGCTTGAAGAGCCTGAGATGGCCGATGTGAGACGCCTAATAGACGCAGGCGAGCTGCTCAAGTTCGACGTTGATGGCTGCAGCGTTGGATATGTTGATCAAGAGAATGGCCTGCCCAACTACAAGCCTTCCACCTATGTGACTTCCATGATTGCGGCAGAGAGCATCCTGGCTGACCTCAAATGCCACCATNGTTGATCAAGAGAATGGCCTGCCCAACTACAAGCCTTCCACCTATGTGACTTCCATGATTGCGGCAGAGAGCATCCTGGCTGACCTCAAATGCCACCATGCTCATCAAGATCAACCTCTTGAAGGAGCCAATGTTCATGGACTTCGAACAGCCCAAGCTGCTGAATGGCCTGAGCAACTCAATCAGCTTGTCTTGGATTTGGTTTTGCAACAAGCTGCCATTGAAATTCATGCACCTTCAGAGATTGAAGAGGTCTATGCTGGCGAGATCCGCCCTGCTGCAAGCCAAGGAGGCCGTCAACCCAAACGAAGGAAAGGACGGGTTTCCTCTCTTGCCAACCAGTTCAATGCTCCTCCGGTCTACATTAGACCTCAGCAACCTGCANACAAGCAGCTGAGCTTGATCCTGTGCTCAACCTCACAGAGCAAGATCGACGCCGCAACTGGATGCAAGTTGATGCAGATTTGAGAAAGACGTTGCGTGATTTGCACGTCAACTTTGGCCATCCAACCAATGTGACACTTCAGCGAATCCTTCGAAGGCAGAAGGCACGACCTGACGTCATCAAGGCTGTGGACTTCATGTCTTGTGACGCCTGCGGCGAGTCAATCCGTCGCAAAAGACCTCNGAATCCTTCGAAGGCAGAAGGCACGACCTGACGTCATCAAGGCTGTGGACTTCATGTCTTGTGACGCCTGCGGCGAGTCAATCCGTCGCAAAAGACCTCATCCAGTGCGACTCCCTGGCAAGTATGAGTTCAACAGCCACTTGCAAATCGATGTCTTCTATGCCCGTGATGCTGAAGCCACACAATTTGCCTTCCTCAATGTGATCTGCGATGCAACTGGTTTCNCAACAGCCACTTGCAAATCGATGTCTTCTATGCCCGTGATGCTGAAGCCACACAATTTGCCTTCCTCAATGTGATCTGCGATGCAACTGGTTTCCAAGTAGTCTCATGTCTTGGACAGTCCCAAGGATCTCCAGCCATTCGAGCTGTGCTGCGCCATTTTCTGACTTCATGGTCCTCATGGGCTGGCTTGCCGAATTCTCTTCAGGTTGACCGAGGCAAAGAATATCTTGCTGCATGTGCTGACTATTTCAAAGAGTTTGGAGTTGAGCAAGAAGTCATGCCACTTGAGTCACCCTGGACGAACGGCAAGGTTGAGAAAGCAGGTCATCTTTGGAAGGAGTTGTTTGTCAAGGTTTCTAGATCCACGCAGATCGATGAGTTGCTTGCAGCCCATATGATCCCTCAAGAGATCCTGGAGCCGACCTACGCTCGTGGTGCTCGAACCTATGCGGATTTGAGAATGCCTCCAACATCGGCACCACAACAGCTGCAAGATCAACCTCCACTTCAATCTTCGATCACACCAGACTCCTCTGGCATTCAACAACAACCAACTGCTCCGCTACCAATTCAACAACAACATCCATCACAACCTCTGCTGATGCGTGCTGCACAAGCTGTTCCTGCAGCAGCTCATGAAATACCAGTACCAACACTGGATGATGACTTGCCAGATCCACAGCAAGATGAAAGGACGGGCCAAGGAGATCATCTTCCTCCTGAAGCTCCTCTCACCCATCTGGACTTGGCAATGAATGACCCTGATNNTCCCTACTTGGCTGCGGCGGAGGACTGGACTTGGACTTGTCCGATGATGCCAGAAACTATCCAGAAGACCAACATGAAGCGCATGCTGGGCGAGCTCAACATTCCAGCAAATTCTGATGAATCTGGAATCGATGGCGACACTGAAGAAGCCATGCTACAAAGCCCTGCAGATGTCTTCCTGACTGGAAAGGCCGTTCGCTCTGAAGTCAANTTCTGATGAATCTGGAATCGATGGCGACACTGAAGAAGCCATGCTACAAAGCCCTGCAGATGTCTTCCTGACTGGAAAGGCCGTTCGCTCTGAAGTCAATTTGAAGCAGCTCAACGAGAGCGACCGTGCCAAGTTCGATGCCGCGATGGCAAAAGAGTGGGCGTCATGGCAGAAGTTCAGTGCTATTGAAGTGTTGACAGAACAACAAGTTAAAGAATTTCCTGCTGATGCCCAAGTTGTTGGCACACGGTGGGTCCACACCGACAAGAACTCCAAGCCCAGACTGATGGCTGAAGCTTTGTCCAAGCGCACTGGAAAGACCAAAGAGCAGATCAAGAAGGAGTATCCCTTCGAGGCCAAGTCAAGACTTGTGGTGCAGGGCAATCAAGAAAATAACAACACAATCAGGTCAAAATTCCCCAATTGCATCTCTTTTTTCTTTGAATTTGGTTTGCTTCATTGCAGTGATCAACAATTGGATTGTTTGGGCCTGCGATGTTTCCACCGCCTATTTGCAGTCCAAGGGCATCAGTCGTCTTTTGATCCTGAGGCCTCCTCGACCTCCTCCTCCTGGAATTTCAGTTCATGACTTGCTGCGNTTTGCAGTCCAAGGGCATCAGTCGTCTTTTGATCCTGAGGCCTCCTCGACCTCCTCCTCCTGGAATTTCAGTTCATGACTTGCTGCGAGCGAAAGGATCAATCTATGGTACGAAAGATGCTGGGCGCTCTTGGTGGAAGAAGCTCTTCAAAACCCTGAAAGCCCATGGATGGATCATGAGCAAGCTGGAGCCTGCTTTGTTCTACTTGGTTGTCGAGGGCAAGCTCCGCGGCATTCTCATCACCCATGCGGATGATTTGTTTTGTGCTGGAGAGGGCGCCGAGTTCAAGACGACCATTGACTCCATGGAGAAAGAGATCCATCTCAAGGTCAAGAAGGAAAAATTTCGTTTTTGTGGAAAGAACCTGATCCAAAAGAATGGCAATATCGAAATCGACCAGATCGATGCGATCGAGGGCATTGACTACATGCAACTTACCAAGGAGAGGCGACAGCAAGTGAACGCCCCTTTGACTGCAATTGAGGTTTCGCAGTTCAGAGCCCTGATCGGGCAACTTGGATGGGTCGCTCGTCAATCGCGCCCCGATGTGATGGTGAATGTTTCAATGGCAGCTCAATCGATGGGTGCACCGAAGATCAGTGATGTCATCCAGCTGAACAAGACGGTCAAGATGCTCAAGGAGAGCGCAGATGCCAAGTGGAAGTTCGGCTCAAGGAGAGCGCAGATGCCAAGTGGAAGTTCGTAGCATCTGATCTGAAGCTGGAGGACTGCGTAGTCTTTTGTTTCTCAGATAGCAGTTTTGCAAAAGGCGAAAACCTGAAATCCCAATGTGGGTACCTGGTAGGTTTTACAACCCCAAAAATGGTAGATGGTGATGTGGCCCCAATCTACATCCTGGAAGCCTACTCTGGATCCATCAAGCGGGTCTGCCGCTCAACATTGGCTGCTGAAGCGAATGGGTTTCTCGCTGGCGCTGAAGCTGCTGACTTCGTGCGCTCGCTGCTGCTGGAGATTCTTCACCTTGATAGCCGCATTAGTGACCTAGAAAACATGTACAGAAAGGCCAAGGTAGCATGTTTCACTGATGCGAAGTCTTTGGAACAGGCTTTGAACAAAGACGCTGGACAACCCAGCGACAAGCGAGTTAGGATTTTGTGTGCCCAAATCAAGGAACTGATTGGCACCAATGACTATGAAGACGACAGCAGCATGTATGCGCATTGGGTTGATACATCAACCATGCTGGCTGACGTCCTTACCAAATTGGGCTGTGAACGCGAGCCCGTGCTGGTAGCATTGGAGACCGGCCAATTCACCGTGACACCAAGCCAAGATGCCCAGGATCGGAAGATGATGATCCGAGCTTCACGCCATGCCCGTAAGCAGAGGAACCGTGATAATCCCCCAGCAATGACCACCAAGGACGGGTGTGAAAATTCCAATCATGAGGCATGTGTGGTGGTCATGAAACTATGTGCCCGTGACTCGCAGGGCGCCCTTTGCTCTAAGGGAAAAAGCGCCGTCCCTCCACCGCGCCGCTCGGTGGATTTTGACATTATATCCCTCCCATTGATGTGTACACAGATGTACAACATGCTTAAATATATACATAGATTTCTTCTGTTACCATATATTGGCAGTTCCAGATTTTCGCATGTGAACTTCAATACCTCCGAAGCTTGCAGACCGGTCAGGATGCCGAAGCAGTGGCCATGTTTGCAGACGAGCGGAAGCGGCTACGCGAGGAGGGGGGTTCAAGGGCTAAATCTCTACTCGGGTGCATCCCACTCAGTAAGTGGGTAATAGCCATGGTAGACCCACTTATGGGATATCCCGAGTTACATTTGTATGGACCATAATCCAGTTAGTGGGATGCACAATCAAGTACCCACAAACCCATTCATTCTATTGCTGTTTGGGAACTACCAATCCAAGGCTAAATCCAAGAGTTTATGAACCTGCAGAGGTTCAATGGGTAGAGCCGCCAATGGTTCAGGGGAAGGGGGCGCTTGGCTTTCAACGCAACCCCGGATGAATAGACCTTGACTATTGATTGGGTGGGTTACCTCCAATATAGTCAAATAACGATTATGAAACTTGGTACCTCCCATTGATAAACAGGCGGTTTGGCAAAATCCACGGTTAACATCAACATTTTGTGGAGGAGGTGGAGGAGAAGAGGCCGGATTTGATCACCATCATGAGGCTGGGTTGGCCCGGGGTGTTTGAACTCCAGCCAAGGAGTGTTCATTGAATGTGCAAGAAGGGATGTAAAGCTGGAAATGTCGCTTGATGTTGCCTGTGGGTGAGGCAGAAGAACATGGAAAAATCTGCTAGCAAAGCTGGGAGCCTCAACAGACGTCACCAGCACTTGCATATTCTTGCACAAGAACTTGTGCTGAATCCAAGGCTACTCGAAGTGTACAAGAGCGCTTGAAGGGAAAGATCACAGTGAAGGCGCACTGGCATATGGCACGCTTCAAATCCCTGCACCACAGCTTACAAAGCATGCAAAACTTTAAAACAATACAATATTACACCATATTGCACCCTGCACGTCAGGCAGCACAAGCACAGCCAGCCAAGGAAGCTGCATCAGGTGTGAGTGCATTGGCAGGCAAGACCTCTGTGCTGACTGAACCATCTGAAAAGGTAGAAACTTCGATTCACCAAGAGACCAAGACTTCGGCACACGACCCATCAGACCTATAGTAAAATTTCAAAACATTCAGAAAAGGTTCAATGTATACCAATTTGCTACTATAGATTTCAGGATTTTGGGATTGGATTTCAGGATCTGCTTGTACCGCTGGGGGTTGCCATAAATCAGATCTGTCATGTCGCGGCGCCGACACGACAGGCTATGGATCCGACTCCGACGAGTGAGTCGACCTGCCTGAAAGAAAAGGATCAAGCAACAGTGCAGCGACCTTTGGGGGTATGGTTCAAGCCATTGAAAATTGGGGATTCAAGTTGATTTTACAGGGAAAATGGTGATTAACCAGCGATTAACCATCAAATTTGGAGCTATTACTATTTACCCTATTTTCAGACACACCCGTATCGAAACTTCGTAGCAATTCGTATGTCGAAGTGATTAGACACATGCAACAACAGTGCACACAACACATCAATTGAATTGAACATGCAACAAGGTCGTAAGAGAAACATCAGCGACACAGGTAGCTGCCTTTTTTGTGTTGGAACAGGTTGGAACAGCAAATTTTCATAGCTTGGACTTTGGACCCCTTTGAATGTCAAGCAGTTGTGGCCCACCGCAGGGGACAAGAATCAGCGGGTGCAAGGCGACGAGGGCCAACTGGGAACTTTCCCCTTTGTCCACCAAGTTACAGATGATACGGCCAGACGGCCATCGTTGGCAAATGGACCCTGAAGTGATACCATTGGAATATCAACCATGTGGACCAATGTAGATCCCCCTCGCAGCCCAAATGGTGAGCGAAATGATGAGACGTATCTTGATTGAAAATGATTGACCATTCTTTTGTTGTGAACCAGTCGAGCTACTCCACGGTTTCATGGTCTTGGCACCTCTGCGTATTGCGTATGTTTCTGTGGAACACATGATGCTCCATGTTGTCTTTCGCATACAACGTACTATGAGACAGATTGCATGTGAGAACATGCTGTTGGCATGATTTCATGATATTTCATATCATTGGCAAAAGATGGCGTGTGCGCGGAATGATACTACAGGTATTATTGCGTGGGCAAATCTAATTTTCACCAATTTTGACCCAAATCAATCCGAATCACAGGGAGTGTCTTCTTGAACGAAGTCTGATGCGTAATCCGGGTGAGTACTGGGGGGGTGCGGCTCCAGGCCATGTGGGGATTACATCCCGACTTAGGGTAACTGATAAACATTGATAAACACCATGCTATGCTTGCCATATCTAGCCATGAAAATCATCCCAGTTATGCACCAAGGAGTCACTGGTGGATTCGGGAAATTTAATCTGTGCTGCGGCGCTGCGGCACTGTGCGCAGGAAACTGCAACACTTCCAGACGAAGAACATTCTGATCAAGTCTGTGGGTGGTGCGATGCTTCTGGAGGCGACAATGTGTGGTTGAACTCTGCTGAACTTTCAACGTATCGCGGAGAGGCTTGATTCTGAATACTGATCAAATAGTAAATTCAAACCATAAGTATTGAGTCATAACATCATTATATTATCATTGGGTTGATTATCATTATCCCTATCATAGTAATTCACATATTCAATATAACATCATTGTGGATGTTAACAACCAACATCAATCACCATTAAAAGCATGTATCTTTTCAACATTGATTTTCAGCTGCCTGCGCCAGGCTCAGAAGAAATCCGTGAAGCGCCAGGTTCGGGACCCTGGAACGCCACGAAGGCCACGACCGCAACGCTTCAGGTGATTGCCAGGTAGAAGGCCGCAGAGAATCGCAAACTTCATGGGAATTCTACGGACGTTATATATATATATATACACGCAACATAATATTTGTGTCTGATTTCAAACCATTCTAAGACATCAAGTGATCTATTTTGCAATCCATGAAGTGTGGAATCGCTTGAGCCAGCAGTCCGAGTTTGTCTGAACATGGGATACCCCCATTGCCAGACCCTCATTGCCAGAACATTATGAAAACTTTTCGTGTATCTCCAGACATGGTTCATGTTCCCATGACTTGTATCACTTGGAGGACCATCCCACTTAGCAAGTGGTACTATACACCATTTATCAACCACCGCTAACCACCACTAACCACTGCGAACATTTATCAACCATTCTCAACCATTATAACCAGTCTGAACGTTTATGAACAATTATCAACCATTATCAACCAGCATCAAACATTATCAACCATTCTTAACCACGATTATATAACAAATATCAACCATTGACGTCCAATGCAATATCCCAGTCTTGATGCTTTGGACACGACAGAGCCACGAGATTTTTTCCCTAGGCCTTGATCGACCGAGCGCTGTATCGGTACCTGCCGGAGCGTATGAAAGAGTTGGCGGAGAAGCGGAACAAACCGCACATACCATGGTGCGCCTGTCGGCTGGGGAGTCTTTCAATGACTTGGTGAACAATTAGGACAACTGATGGTTGAAACTATGCTTTTTTCCTGTGAAGGATATTAGTTATTTTTTGCAGATTTTCCCTTCAGTCGATGGTTGACCAAGTCTAGAAACTTTAAACTTTGATGAATTTTGTGTCAAATATGGTTCAGTCCCAATTCGGTTGGGTTCAAATCCCATTAAATTGGGATGAACAGCGACACGTCCCATTGATGGGAAATGTGTCTATTTAAGGGGGAAGCGTTTTTTTCAGGCTTTTGTCACTCTCCGCATCTGGGTGAGGTATTATGAGCAAGCCTTCCGAAGAATGCAGACGTAGGCCGCATAGGCAGGTTCCCACAGATCACGCGTGTGACGCAGGTCAAAGTCACAACCAAACGACGTGTCACTGTCTCGCAACAAATTTGATTGTGGGGCAGGGCATTTTGAAGAATTGCTGGTCGATTCATGTCATTTTCAAAGCAATCGACTAAGTGTGGCAGTTGACCATCAATGACATTGCTGCTAGTTTCAACTTTCACTCTGCTTGCCTCAAATGGATTTCCAGAACTGGCACAGCATTGTCAGGGTTCCGTCCCGGAGGGCGGAGGGCTCTTTTCGAAATTTGTGGTTCTCTTTAAACAAAGGTCTGCACCTCGGATGGACCTGGAGAGATGAGATATCTGGAGATGCGAAACCCTGACGAGTTCGCAGCCTCTGCATAGTGAGGCTACACCATGTTTCACGCAGTCTCCAAAATGGGTGCCACCCTCAGCGCAGGTTTCAGCGGTCTGCTGGAAAATCTGAAGAGTTGCAGATCGCACTGACGATTCCAAGGAGACTTTGCCAGCTGGGGAATGCCATTCGCTCACTCGCAACATGTGCTGAACCCAGCGGACTCACAGAACTTCAGAGTTTCAGTCACTAAACATGGCTGCTGCAGTTTATGTGTGGTCACGAAACACGACTCTACCTATTGATCCTATTGGTTGTTCTTGAGAAGTGAATCGTGGCTCCGGCAGCCCACAGGTGCGGCTCAGATGAGTTTCTGTGCAGTCTGAAGACCTTCACTGCGCTCTCAAATGAGAATTGCAGTGAATTGGTGTTGCACTAGCCTTGATCTGAGCCTAGAGAAACACAGTGTTGCCCCATGTTGCCCCATGTTGCCCCAATATGTTGCCGAACAACACCAGCAAAAACAATCAAAAAAACATGTCAGCAGCTTGCGAATAGATAGGGCACCATGATATGTTTTGATCGTCTTTGTTTTGAAAACTGTTTGAAGAACCATGGCAGGATGGCCCTGGTCATCAATCCCCAGAAGCCGCATCAGTTGTGTTTCATGCCAAAGCTCTGTACAGCTTCGTGGAAAAAGTCGTTGCTGCGGCCGGTTTTGGACAAAAATTGATTGTACTCCAAATCCACAGATTGACCATCATATTTTTCACTAAATGGCACAGTCAGGGGGTATACCGTATACCAATTCTCAGACCCACCCGGAGCTTGTTGGATGTCAGTTGTGCTGCTTGCTTTTTCATGATGATGTGAATTTGCCTTTTGAGGTTCATAGAGACCCTACTGTATGACACAATTTAATCTTCGGGAAGGTTGCCTAGTGCCTAGTGTTGAACACCATCCTCGGATGCTGTTCAGAAGTGGCCGATCTCCCTGCAAACGGAAGAGGTGCTCGTTTGATCACCAAAGTTTGTGATTGCAAATGGCGGGAAACATTGAGGTCATCTTGAAGCCACCAGCCACATCCGGCATCACCGCAGCCAGGCGCTTGATCTACTCAGGAGATAGTTCCGTGGTGCAGGTGGGGCCACCTGTTGGAAGTGGATGAGTCGAGTCACCGGAGTAGAGTTGGACTATGTTGGACTCTAGTGAAAAAACAACAAAACTACAGAGAGTCGATCCTTGCTGTATCAGGTCCGCAAGAAGCCCGTGTGATTTCCGCTGAACGAATCTGACGAATCTCGCCCTTTATTGCCGCAGTGTCTACTGAACGCTGCGGTGGTTTTGATGCGATCTGAGAAGCCTTCGGATCGGCAACTGACTGCCTTTGCGATAAAACTTCCCATGGCTCGTCCCTGCATTTGATTGTCCATTTTTTTGTTTGAGATCTTCTCTACCCTTTAAGATATCCATTTTTTCTGCATTTTCTGGTCAACCGAAACGGCCTCCCCGGCATTTTCGCAGCGAAATCTGCTGCCCCACAACACAAGTTGTCCTACTCCGTCCTTGAGACGGCAGTGAATCAGTTGACCAGTTGAAAAAAACTACAAACAACTATCAACATTCATATCTTTGATTAACTTCAAGTTTTTGTATCTATTAAGATCTACCAACCAATCATGCCTATATCTAGAAGAAAAACAGACCTTGGAGTTTTGGTTAACTTCACAAGTTCCTCAAAGAAGCCCAGCTGTTGATTCCCCCATCAACACAGCTTCGGACCTGAAGATTGCGTGAAAAGTGGGGAACTTCTGGTGTTGATAGGCCCGAAAAGGATCGAAAAGGGTATTATATTTTCATGATTTTTCATGTATATAGACAATTCAGCAAGTAAAATTCGCAATATGACCACAGAGCGAATGTTTCGTAAAACCATGGGATGGACATGCAGGGAATATGGACGGAATTATGGTTCCAGAATTTCAGGACAACCCGGATTTTCAGGAAAACGAGATCAAGTGAGAATTAGATTCTTCATGCCCATTCGACCAAGACCTGTCCGTTGTAATGGGTTGACTTTCAGCTCGTGATTATCACTAGGTAAAGAGGTAAATTTGACCATGACTCGGATTTGTCTGAGAATTTTGGGAAACCCCAATATATCATCATAATCTCATAATCTAATCCCTTTAAAATGTCATGAAATGGTGGTACTGTAGACAGCCCATTTTCAGACAGACCCGCTTGTGGACTATCCCTGAGCGAATGATCTGTTGGCGCAATGCCTGCACAACGTTGGAATCAACACATACTGAAGTTTTTCTGGACAGAAAGACCTTTCTGAGCAAGTGTTCACATCAAGGGAATGTGAGCAGACATCAATGGTTCATCAATGGTTTCAACCCTGAATTTACCATGAAACCCAATGATTTTGGGCTCAAAAGGGCCCAGAGAGGCCGGGAAGTCCGGAGGCCGCGATGGTGATGACTGGTACTGGTGGGTGTCTGAAAATGGGCTGGATTTTCCTCCGATTTGTGGCACTTTTAATGGGGAAAGTGATGATAAACCATCAATTTTAGGGGTAGCCTATTCTCCAACAAACCCAACTGATTGTTGTGAAGCACCACCAAAAACACCATGCCTGAGTCGGCTTGCTCTTTGCAGACTTATCCCATCCGACCCATCCCTTATTGAAGACTCTCCATATGGTCCCAGCAAAATGAACAATGAGACAAACACCCAATACATCCACCTAGAACTCTAAAGGCCCCTAAACCCTCCCCAGTTGGTGTTTATGAAGATTTCTATGGATTTCATGGATTTTTCCTCCCAGCAATGGGATGATTTAAAGGACCCCCCCAATCAGCATGGGTGACTGGGTGCAGGGCGCCAAGGATGGCGAGTCCCACGCCGTGCCATGCCGGGTTGAGTGTGCAGTTTTTATGCAATCAGGACATGAATTAACCCATCAAACATGGGGATCTAACCATATTTATCCGATGAAGAGTGGATTTGGGTGTGTCTGAAAATGAGGGATCTACACGGGGAATTCATAGGACCCCAAAACATTGCAATTTTCATGGTCAAAACGACGATAAACCATGATAAAGACATCAAAGTTGGGTTTTCCATAAATTTTCAAACAATGCTTACATCGAGAATTTGATTCAGACAGGTAGTTAGAAGTTGACTCGCCTAGCATTTTTGTGGCCAATTAGCCAATCTGAGACCAGAAATCAGGTACGTCGGCAGCAAGATCAGCCTGGTGTCCAATTCAGGCATCAGGTATGAGGGTGTTCTGTACACCATCAATACGCAGGCGATTTCGGATGACACAGGTTGTGTTTTTTGGTGAGAAAGCTAATTCTGCACCCAATCGCAAGTCAGCAAGTGACATTTTTCCGGCATTTTGGTAGGTTTCTGACAACGGATCTCGGTATCATACAACTACATTTATACTGATGGTAGAAATAATGATTTAGATACTGATAATATTTGATAATCAAATCATAAAACAGAAGTGACAAGAACATATTGATAAAATAGAATTCATAAGTAATTAATATAGCTACAAACAGTTTCTGTCATGAGAGAAAAAACATCGATCCTCTCAGAGTTGCTGCCTGTCAGGAGGCGCAAATCTCGTTGGAGTCAGTGAGATGTTTTGGCACTGAGGGTCGCAAGACGTTCCAGCCTTGGTTGCCAGGATCCAGTGAGTCCAGTGCAACGATTGGTACCGCAGCCTCTCTGAAGATGGGGTAGCACAACAAAATCCAACGGTTTCTTATCATCATGGTGAAACTGGCCAATTTCCCATGACACTTGTTTCTATCATCATGTTTGTTCTTTTTTGATAAAATTTTGAACATCAAGATGGCAATCTTATATATGTTGAAAATTCTGGTCCATTCTCCAACCCATCTTGCTACTGGACCAGCCGCCATTAAGGCCTGAAATTCCAGCGTCCAATGAAGTCTATGACTACATCGTCTTCCGTGGTCAGGTCCCAGCTCCCAGCCTTGGGTTTTCCAGAATGAATTTGTTTGGTCCAGTCACTCCGATTACCAGTTGAGTACAGTTCAGCTTGTTGAGGGAGTACCTCCTGGCATGTTTACACATCTTCAACCGCGCGCAGTTGCAAGGGCGAAGACGGCTGTTGAGGCTTCCCAGTGTAGTCCCTCTCCTTGATCGAATAGGTCCAATAGCAGAAAACGCCTTTGTTTGAAAGTGTTGGGAAATTCCCCAAAACTCATGATTGATGATTAAAATCGCCATCAATTGGGATATCCAACCCATTTTTTTTGGGACAACCCCCCTGTACCCTTTTGGGCCTTCGGATCCTTTCGGGCCATGCGGAGGACATCAAAGACCTCACGGTGTTGGAGTCGCCCAGTCCTGCGGTGCGGGTTCTGGGCCGGCATTTAGCTGTTCCCACGATACTATGAAGAAAAACATCTGCACCATTTCCGTCAATTTCCCAGTGGTTCCTGCTAAAAAGTAGTAACTTTTCCCTTAAACAACTACTGATTTTTGTGAATTTTCGTGAACGGATTCCTCGCTTCATGAAGCGGTCTGGATGCGCGTTTGAGCGGACAGTAAACATCTTCGCCGCCCATCCGTGCCAGATGAGCGATCCTGCAATCTTGTCTGTCAACAAGTTGGCCTGGCTAGTTTTGAGGGTTTTGGATCATCAACTCCAGATGTCCAGCCCAAGGATAACCGTGTGCTTGAAGCATGACGCTTGAGCTTGTCTGAAAATCTGGTATCCACCCAAAATCTCTTGTTTTGTTTCATCATTTCCCCCCATTGGAACGGCAGTTTTCAAGAGCCAGGCCGCCGGCGAGCAAAGGGGAAAATCTTCTCAAGGCATTTGGGACGACGTCCGGCCGCGAATGATCACTTGAGTAGCAGTTTTCTGGGGAGGGGTCCGGATCGCTTTCTAGAAAATAGAAGGAAAATGAATGAACATGAATGAGCTTTACTTAGGATACTTAGGGTACTCATTTTTTCTTAATTCCAAAATGATCACATGGGTCATTTTATAACCAGCCTCTGGCAGGGCCTCGAGAAAGGCTTTGGCAAGGCAAGCTGCTGATACTTCACAGCATGTTGAATACTGGTATCTATTAACCTCCAAAAAGATGCAGAAAAGGGTCATTTTTTTACTTTTAGTAGGATTTGTTTTTATCTTTACGGAGATTCCTTGATCGAGTTACAGTAGTTTATCATTCTTAAAAGTCATCCACTTGTTTAGTGCCATGGGCTAAGGCACGCTCTACACGCGTCTAAGCTTCAGATTTGACAGCACTGCCAGAGATTCAATCGGCCTTTTGGCTCCAGTTCCCACCGCGCATTTCTGGACGAACAAGACCGTCACCTTGGCACCGACGTCTCCAATATCATCATCTAAATCCGCAGCTTTGAGGCAACAGGGTTACATGAACAAGCCACAAAAGGTGAGGAACGCCTGAAGATCCACGTTGAAGCCACTTATTGAATCGTTCCAAAGCAAGAGTAAACAGCAGACAAGCAATAGCTGATAGCAGATAGGCAAACCGGCAAAAGCATTCGAAATTTGTGCCAATCTCTACCGTCCTGTCTGAAGCTCAGTTTCGCGCAGTCATTCTTACTCTCCACTCGCACCACTCTGCCGCAGGGCAGCCCCAGGGCAAGAGGATTCAAGAGTCAAGAGGATCCAACTTCTTGATCTGTGCGGTTGTATGAGGAACAGCTGAGTCTTTGCTAGTCATAGAAGCGAAATGATATAAAGATATATAGTCACATGCAAAACATTTTTTGCGACACTTTCCAAAGAATTGAGAGAACTTGCAAGGCCAGGACTCAGTCATGTTGGGCAGGCCGAGCGGAATGTGGTTCCTACATTCCTTCCTGCGGTGTACACGGAATGAAGAGGACTGGGAACCGCTGGGTAAACAGCTGGAACTATGACATCTCGATATTTACGGGTTCTTTCTGAAACTTCCGGACCCCCCCCCAAACCATCCAGAACACCAGACTTCGTCATTTTTACCCTTAACTAGCAAATGACACGGGTTTCTCTTTTATAGATATTTTGAGTCCCAGAGATGGGACAATCTACCGTTGAACCATGTTGAACTGTCCATATTTGGGGCTCTTTAAAGCCATAGATTCCTGTGGTTTCCTGTGACTCAGGACTCCCATGGTTGGCCAAATCTCAGGACGAAGCGCGGGAGCCTCACCTGGGCGTGGACCCAGTGAGCTTATTGGTCTGGAGCTGAAACGGTGAAACAATCGCCTAGAAACTACCTGTTTTGACAGATGCTGACAGAATGAAACAGAAACTGTTCCTGTAAGATTTGGTGGACGTCGACAGGGTCTCCGACAGGTCTCCAACAGGTCTCCGGCAGGTCTCCGACATGTACGGCTTTTTCGGCGCCATTTCCACTTTCAGATTGTAGGCATGCACAGGAAATCACAGATGCACCAAAAAAAGCAAAGACACTGCACTTCAGTTCATGTGACCTCCGCAACTGGCTGTCTGAGGCCGCACAAGAGTTCATCGAAGATTGCAAGGCTTCAGTTTTTGGCCCGTACTTTTCACACATTTTTCGACTAACCAACAGTTTCCTAAGTACTCAACTTCTGGTCACTAATCCCTCAGGCTTCCGACCTTCATCAAACGAAACGACCAACCATCATCTTGTCATTTTTCAACATGTTCTTTAACTTTAGATTTAAAACATGTTCAACCTCTAGATTTCGCAACATTATCAGAAACAATTTCACAACCATCCCATCCCATCCATCTGTCCTTGCCACAATTTTTGAACGGAACATTCACAGTTGAACTGGTTTCAATGGCAAAAGCTCAAATCAATCCATTGCAAGCCATCAGAAGCCTTTAAAAAAGACAAAACACAGAGGATTGAACACATCCCATCACCCCGATAAAAAGCACCGCTACAGGTAGAATCTCCCCTTTATATAAGACCGATTCCTTAAAAGCATTCAGTTGTTCACACATTCTCAAAGCTCCACTACATCAGCTGTTGTATGTAGTTAACCCATTTATTCCTTACATCCCATCCAGTTCAAATTCCTCTAAAACCACCAGTTCCACCCACTCAAACCCGTTCAAACCCATTAAGATCCATTAAGACCCATCAAAACCCATTAAATTATATTACATGACTATATGATTGTGTATACATCTATTTGAATAAACACATCTTACAAAATCTTTTTTTCCATTCAATCCATCATTCATTCCATCCCGTTGTCCCACCAGGGCCTCTGCGATGTGGAGATGGTGGAGCCGCTCGGCCCCACCTGCTGCGAGCTGCACGGCGCGGTGGCCAAGGCGGTGCCGCCGACGGAGCTCACGGTGACGGTGCCGGAGGCGCTCCATGGGATGGGGCCAGGATCGGGCCAGGGATGGGGATGGGGGGTTGGGGAAAGCCATGGAAAGATAAGGAAAGCATGTGTTTTTTTTTTTCAAATGCTCAAGGTTTTTCGATGGGACCCAAGGTTTTTTTCATGGTTCTGAGTCCTGAGTAGTTTTTGGATGGGTTTTTGATGGGGTTGATTGGGGTTGCAAGGAGGTAACGAGATGGGATGGGTGGTTTCTAGTGGTGTTCAATGGAGTTTTTAATGGTCTTTGTTGGCGTTGAATGAGCTGATCATTTCTCATGTGTCTGACGGATCATCCATGGATTTGGGGCTGGCTACCTTATAATCCTGTGTTCAAACGGATTGATTTCCCCTCAAAATGATTGGGATGATTAAACATGGACATGGGTCAACATTTATCAAGCCTCCAAAATGGATGGTTTAATAAAGTGTCATACAAAACTGTCCAACTGGATACCCAAGTTGGATCTGTAATGGATATGGCCTAGCTCAAAATGATTGAAGCCTCCCACTAGATAGATGGTTTAAGGTCCTAAAACGGACCCATTTTGGTCGGTCCATGCATTGTGTCACCGCTTTCAGGACTTTGTACATGGAGGTGCCATAAAGGCCACTGGGCTCCTCGGCCGCAAAGCTCAATTAGTGGCTACTTGTCTGTCTTCTTAGCTTTGATCTGGGGCTTTGAGACAACAGGCGCCAGGTTGAACACACCAGAAGCATGGTCTGCCGCGAGGCCATTTGGCGAGGTTTCGTTGAGGCCACCACCAGGGGTGCAACAAGGGGAGTGTCTTGGAGAATATTTTAAAGTTTGGGAGATGGAGTTGGCTTCCAGCTTCAGGGCCTTCCTGCATCCAGACATGCCGGGGCTATCCGGGGCTAAGGTCTATTTGCTTCCGCCTTGCACCTCCTTGCCAGCCCTTTGGCGGCAGGGCGGGGTCGGAGTGGAGGTGTCAGGTGGCGTGGTCTCTACTATTTGGTCTTTAACCTAGGGTTTATATCAGCTTAAAAAAAAACAGCAACCTACATGGAAAAACTGGGAGTGGCTCGAAACTTATCATTTTCCATTTTTTTGGGGATGAACATCCAAGGACTCATACCCAACTTCTTTCGGGAAACCAAGGTTTCGTGTCACAGTGCCTCCATGGGCCAAGGGAGGTTATCAGGTGCGCGCGGTTGGCGGATGTTGGTGGGGCATCAGATGGGTAGGACAGGTAGACTTGGGTTTAGCCAAGAGCACCAGGAAAGCCAAAGCTAAACTCCATGCTGGAGTCGGCTGGAGTCGGAACTTGTCTTCGAACCCAAACAAAGTCATTGGCATCGCTTTGAGGACTTTGTTCTTGGCAAAGCAGTGGAACTTAGTGAAAACTGCCGGAAAGCACTTTCCCGGATCGCTTTTTTGTGAATCGAAGTTGCCATATCGCCGTTGAGTTCCCCCATGATTTCCGATATTTTCCGATGTTTCGAAGCATTTCCCTCGTCTCAAGCTGCATATTACGATGACCTCCTGGAAGCTCTTGCCAAGACTCGTGCCCAAAGGGCCCAAAGTCCATGGCTCTCGATGGCTCGGCGGCTTCCGCTGCAACTCTGGACTGGTGAAGCTGGAACATCTCCAGGGCTCGGTGTCCAAGCTGACGTTGTGCCGGCCAAAAAAGTTGAATTCTCTTTCCTTACCGATGATTCATGACCTCAGAAAGATTTATGCTGATCTCCCAAAGACTTCCAGCATTTTGCTGCTGGATGGTGAAGGGCGAGCACTGTGTGCAGGGGGTGATGTAGCAGAGGTCCGACAAGGAGTCTTGGATGGAACCAGCTATCCAGCTGACTTCTTCTATGATGAGTACGAACTCGACTACAACATTGCCACACTTTTTGAGCGACAACAAGTTCTGCAAGTATCTTTGTGGGATGGCATTGTGATGGGAGGAGGGGTTGGTTTATCCATCCACAGCCCCATTCGCATTGCCACTGAGAGGACCATGTTTGCCATGCCCGAAACTGGCATTGGCCTCTTTCCAGATGTTGGGGCCACCTGGGCCTTGACCCGGTTAAAGGCTGGTGCTCATGTGGGGCTGTTGCTGGGCTTAAGCGGTGAACGCCTAGGTCCTGCAGACTGCATGTTCTCAGGAGTTGCCACGCACTATTGTCCTTCGGAAAAGCTGCCGTTGCTGGAAGAAAAGCTTCAATCCATTGGATCTATGGACATCTCAGTGGAAAGTGTCTCAGCTTCCATTGAGGAGGTGGCTGCTGGTGCCAAACCCGATGATGAAAAAGCCCATCTTGCGGCCAACGAAGCAGCGATCCAGCATTGTTTTGGAGGCACGCCCAGTGCTGAGGAGATTTGTGGGCGGCTCAAGGGGATGAACAGTGGATGGTCCGAGAAAATGTTGAAGACGCTGATGTCCAAAAGCCCACTCTCCGTGAAGGTTTCTTTGGAAGCCTTGCAACGACATCAAGAAGTCACCCTTAGGGAGGCTTTCATTGCAGAGTACCGACTTTCGCAGTGGTTCATGCGGAAACCTCCTTTGAGTGATTTCTGTGAAGGAATCCGAGCAGTGCTGGTCGACAAGGATCAGGCTCCAAAGTGGCAACCCTCGTCTCTGGAAGAGGTCACTCAGGAGCAGGTGCAACAGTTTTTCACGGAGCTTCCAGAAAGTCATCCCCGCGGAGATTTGAAGATTTGAAGTGAGAGATGTTTGGCAATTCTGACAGCATCAAACCAGACAAAAAGAAAAGAGGCAAGCGCATGTGCTTCGCTTTATTTAATATCATGATATATACAGTTCATTTTTTTCTGGGTCAAAGCCTTAAAGATTGGAACCTGTCCTTCCACTCCCAGCGCCCGCTTTCCGCCAGGCTCGTTTTCATCTCGCAGATGGAGATGAGGTGAGTGCGACCTTGGTTGCAGAGCGAAACAAGAAACCAGTCATTCGCAATTCCTTCCGCGTGATATTCAATAACCCCCTTATCAGGGAGGGCCGGTAGTTATATATAACTACCGGCCCTCCCTGAAGATGAATCCCATACATTTTCCTAGGGTTTCGTTTGGGGTGTGGTTAGATGTGAACATCTAGGGGGCAAACCATGTTTTTTACATGTTTTTACACCCAAATGCAGGCGTAACCCCCACAGATTTTCCCTTCAAGCAATTCGGGGAGAACATGGGAGAGCAATTGATCTCTCCAATAAACATCACCAAGAATTGCCAAGAATAGTTAATACTTCGATATTGGAAATGATTCATGGATCCTTTCTAAAAAAACGCGCTTGTTCTTTTTCCTCACTTGCATCCTTTTCACCGACTCCAACATGTACTGAGGTGAAGGTTCCAAACGGACTTCAACCTGGTGATACCTTCGAGGTTTTACCACCAGCCATGATGGTGAAGCTGCTGGAAGCTCATGGGACCATGGGGCCCGTTGGGCGTAGGAACATCTATATGATGTCTATGTGCTATGTAATTAGTGGCAGATTACCTGTCTACCCTTTTTGGGTTCACTAAGTAACATTTCGGTGTGAAAAAACGCAGAGGTTTGATCATGTTTGATCCATGGCATGCCATGGCCACATGAAGCAGAGAATGTTCACGTCGTGGGAAAATTGATCAAGACTATCAAGGATTCAATGAAGGTTGGTTGCAGGGAACATCGAACTCGGAAACCCATCACGCATGGGATATTGACATATATCGACCGACAACAATCCAAACAGCAAAATGGACACCATGGGTTTTGGTCGCTCCCAAGTTGGACTCCTAAGGCCTGAAAAATGTCAGCCGAATGATCGGATCATCTTCTGGAGCGAAGCCAAAGGTTCCGGAGTCGAACTGAGCTGGGGGTCAGAATGATGGGATTCCTTCCCCCCAATTTTTTATTAAACTATTAAACATGGTCTGTACTACATTTGTGGATACCAAGAAATGTTAAAGCTTATCTAAGGATCGGATGAAGGGAACATCTACAGGACACCTCTATGTACTTTGAATTGTTATCCCACTTTGTCCCATTACTATCCATTACTAATGGTTAACAATTGACATAAACATGGAATTTGATATTCACTAATCACTATCATATCCCATTAAATCCCATTAATACGATTATCCCATTGTGTCTCATGTAGAATCCCAATGTTTATTTGGTTCAATGGCTATCGGATCGCCATAGAGCCAGGAGGCCGATGTCCAGAGGGCTGGTATCGCTTCAGGATGCCGCAGGTCGGGAAACCACCAAACTTGCACGGTTCATCATAATATCTTCTATGGAACTTGCCATTTAAGATAGTAAGATGGGTAGATTTGCTGATTTTCAGACACGCCTGGATATTCTGTCGAATTTACTAAGAAGGACCAAAAATGTGGTGCTCACACTGTGTGCTGAATTTCGATCCCCCAAATGTGTGTCCCTGCATCCTGGTCTCAACACCGTTGAATTTAGATCCAACATTGAGTCTTGTAGCCCAAGAATATGTGGCGGAAAGATGGGTATATAATTGGGATTCTAGTACATATCCTTACCATGAAGCCCAGAGGTGTATTTTCCAAGTAGGATTTCCATTCGTATATTGGTGGAACATGCTTGAGATACACTGCCCCCCTGACCTGTTGCAACAGAGTTCAAGCATCGTCAACTGCCGCTTCATGCATGTCATCCGCAGCGCAGCCAGGGATTTTCACCGGGAACAGTGGTCTCTGTGCGTATCCCGGTGATGCCAGCGATGCAGCTTCAAGCAGGTGGAACCCGCAGATTGTGGGGACTGAGCTGTATACTTAGGAGACCATCGGTTGATGAGGGGATGAACATCTGCCGCATTTTGCCGCCTTGATTTTTCTCATTTCGCTCCACTGTGTAAAAAAAGCGAGCGGACCTCTTGTGGACGCAGAAGTCAACCGGATTCTGTTGTCTTTATGGAGTCAGACGTTTTTTTTTTACGCAATATTGATTGAATCTTGAATATAGCAATCCTTTTACTTTCAAAAACGAACTATTGAACGCTCCCAAAATTGCCATATTCCCAGCCCCAAAAAAGGCAGCGCTGGTTTTTTGAGGCAACATCTTGGGGTCTCAACAATCATCCAGACTTTTGAGCTGCCGAACATCTGCAGGCTATTCACCACCTCCACATTCGGCAGACTCCCCACTGCCGCGGGTGAGCCTGAACAGTGGGAACAACTACAACGAACCGATTGATGAAGACCTTCTCGTGCCCAACTGGGTGAGAATAGCACGAACACTGAAGTAGCCGGTTGGGCAAGATGTTCCAGTATCGAATCCGGATGCATCTCACTAATCCGTTTAATTATGGGAAGGTGCCCTAGAAAAGCAGAGGGTGTGAAAGTTGCTCAACCCTGGAAACCTTGGGGCAATGTACCCAAGTGCGACATAGCTTCGAGAGTCTTAGCATGGCTTCTCGTTCGATGGATGCTTCGCATCAAAAGAGCTCTGCTGGAAATAGGAAACTTCAGGGTTAAAGTGCTCTCCTTGACATGGGTTTGTCTGCAAATCCGGGACCCCCATCTTTATCCCCGTTGAAATGGTTTTTCAGGGGTCTACCTCATTTTCAGACACACCCATGTATTATATGTCCTTTCCAGTTCACTTCTGAATGCATGGCAACCGCCTTGCAGGGTGCTGATGCCAAGGGCGGCAAAGGCCCGGTGAATGGTTCCAAAGGCTTCGATGCAAAAGGCGGAAAGGATGGTAAAGATGGCAAGGGTGGCTACAATGGCAAGGGCTACGATAGCTACAAGGGCTATGGTGGCAAGGGAGGCCATGATAGCTACAAGGGCCACGATGGCTACAAGGGAAGCTACGATGGCTACAAGCAGGGCCATGATGGCTACAAAGGTGGCTATGATGGCTACAAAGGCGGCGATGGCTACAAAGGTGCCGATTCCCGTCCCAAGGGCGAGAAGGGTGAGGCCAAAGGCTATGGCTGGCACGAGAAAGGAAAGGATGGAAAGGGAAAGGAGAAAGGTGGAAAAGATGGCCCGAAAGGCGGCTGCGTGGGAGAACCGGTTGAGCATGTTGCGGCTGATTGTGTTACATAATTTTCACAGAGCCTATCCCAACCCAACCAATGTCAGTCAGAATCAAAATCAAGCCTGGTTGATCGGGGTCCCAAACAGTAAGGGTGGAAACCTAATGGTTCAATCCGAAGATTGTTTCTCAGGACTTGACACTACTCTCTGGTTACCAGCCTTTCATAAACCGCGAGAGGTGTCCTGCGACCATGCCTTGAGGCAAAGGTGAGAAAGACGGCAAGGGCAAAGATGGAAAAGACGGAAAGGGCAAAGATGGAAAAGGCAAAGATTGGAAAGATGGTAAGGAGGGACGAGACCCCAAGGGCCTTGCCAAAGGCAAAGGAGAGGGGAAGGGAAAGGCCGAGAAGGGCAAGGGCAAGGATGAGGGCAAAGGACGTGAGAAAGGCGGGAAAGGCAAGGATGGGAAAGGGAAGAAGGGCGAGAAGGGCAAAGGAAGACGACGAGGAGGCGGTTGGGTGGGATCTTGTCAGTTGATGGAGTTGGGGGCCCCAAGGGAAGCAATGTTTTGTTTTTCAAGATGTGGTTTGTGATCCCCCTCAAGTGGGGATCTACCGCACTTTGTTGGACATGGAATTTCCGAGCCTCACGGGATGTTGGGTACTGTAGATGATTGACAGTACAATCAACACTGGAAAATAGCTTGGCCATGTCCTCCAGCTGGTCGTTCTCGGATGTGACACCACGGCTGGAGGCAATGGCATTGTAGGTGAACTGGTCCCCCAGGCGCGTTGGGGTGAAGCCATGGCAACTTCGGTGAGAATGTAGCCGCTTGATGTTTATTTCGTTCAGTTTGAGCACTTTTTAAATTTCAAATGGTAATCATCATATACATATATATATATAATATATATATATATACATATATATATGTACAGTATACAGTATACACATGTACATGATCTTATGCAAAAAGTATGCAATGCAATTTGTATATTCACAGTTTATTGCTTGGAATCTATTGCTCATTCACCATCTTGGTATCCCAAGTTGGTATCCACCAACGTCAGTTGTCACAGGAGAACGCAGAGACCAAGGGCCAATTTGCCGAGGAGATAGGGCCTGGCTTAGTGCGTGGTTGCTGAGTATAGATCGGAACTCACGGAATTAATTGGGACTAGACACATTAGTACACATTGTATATATATATATATACATGTGTATAGAGATTTAGATAATAATTAGATCTAATATCTAGATTTAGATTTAGATTTCGATAGATAGACAGATAGATAGATACACAGACAGACAGACAGACAGACAGACAGACAGACAGACAGACAGAAAGAAAGAAAGAAAGAAAGAAAGAAAGAAAGAAAGAAAGAAAGAAAGAAAGAAAGATAGGTAGGTAGGTGGGATTAGGTAGGTAGATCGATGAATGGATGGATGGATGGATGGATGCATGCATGGATGGATAGGAGGGTACGTAGGTAGGTAGATCTATACATATCATATATAGAGGTAGAAGAGATTGCAGATGCGCACACACACACACACAAAAAGGGTACATACTTGCATTCTGATAGAATACCAATGAATACATCGGGTGGGACTGATCTAAAGCCAAAATACCAATGGCTTGTGATGACTGATCATCTCAAGCCACTTCGTTTCTCAGTGACAGGATTTTGACTTCGAATCATCAGCGCAGAAGTTCGACAAGGCGCGTGCATCGGCGACATCGCAGCCCTGTGACTCGCCATTGGCCCATTGGTCGCCCAGGTGAGAGTCGCAGATGATCTGAAACCTCTTGAAGGCTGGTGCTGTAGCAGCTGTGGACCCTCTTTGGATCTCAAAAATAGGAGATACACATCAAAAATCATCAAAAACTATTTTGATGGGAAAAAATGATGAACCATGATGAACCACTGGATTTTGCACTGGCGATTGATGAAACCGATTTGGCTTCTGTGTGAAGACCTCAGAGGCGTCGAATTTGGATTCTGCAACTCCAATATATTCCAATATTTGACCCATAGTTTCAATAGTTCTCCCCGTTCATTGAGCATTAAATGCTCCATGTCCAGGTTATGATAAAGGCAAGTCCTTTTTCGATTCCATCTCTTGTGAGGTGCGTGAGGGATGGCAGAGAACACGAGCCTCATATATTGGGTGTGGTCAAAATCATGCCGCCCCCAGAAATGGTTGATTTCGTCATCTTGGGGCTTTGTGATTTTTGATGTTTTACTTTCAACATATCCATTGATTTCTGCTGAATTGTGACGTGTCTTTCATGAATTTGCATGGATTTTTGATGAAAATTCAGGATCTTGGCAAGATTTTGGTGGGTTTTCCGGTTTTTCCAAGGATTCCCTACCTTTCCCCAAGAACTGCAGGCCACAGAGCGCAGTGGAGAAGCAGGTCGGCAGCGAGCGCAGGACAGAGAGAAGGCGGGGAACTTTTTTCGGATATCTCTACCATGCAGAAATATGCAGAAATCTGCAAAATAGAATCAACAGAATCAATAGAATAGGCAAAATTCGCCTCACCAAGCTATCCTTTAGGGTTCCCGATGAGTCCCAATGGGTCCCAATTTCCAGGCTCGGGATGCCGACCTTGCCACCTTTGGCAAGAGATGAGGGCAGGAAAATAGCTGAGAGTAGTGCTGCCGGCAGCCAGATGGCAGTACAGGGATCTGTGGCCTATTTCCAATCTATTCATCTCATTTTGTTAAATGTTGTCTCTTTCTCAACGCACATAGATTTGCAGTCCTGTGGGTTCATTGTTTCTTTCCACATGGTTCCCATATGTTCCCATTGAATCTTTGCCTCTGGTTGGGTCCGCAAGCACCCGACTCGGTGTTTCTCGCGCTGTCGCGCTTCTCGTTCCGTCCGAAACTTTGCAAAGCGAGATTCTGATACGAGGCTGAGAGGCATTCTTTGCACATGGTTCTGGAGCTTTAGCGGCTTCCTGCCCTAGTCACATTTCCAAGTCGTGAGGACTTCAGAAATTCACCAAACATCCTGCAAATCAAAATTTGCACCCCGTGGCCATTTATTTTCGGGATGGTTAAACTCTGAACTTACTGAAATGAAAGAACCCCTGAAGATGTCTTCATCAATTGTGGCATGACCCTTATGTAGCACCAGAACTTCAACCAGTCTGATGCAATTTGTAGTAGTACAGGTCCGTCTTGACAAGTCACCATAGATTGCCACATAATTTACTGTAGATTTTCATAGTTTGACCATAGATTTCCATGAAATTACCATAGATTTGCACAGATGCCCATATTTTCCCATAGGTTTCCATAGGTTTCCATAGGTTTCCATAGATTCCCATCGACTCTGCAGAGCTTCGGGCCGAGCCGGCCATGCGAAGCCATGCGAAGCCACGGCCGCGGTTCGGATACCCATGGTGAACTGCCGCCCAGGAATTGTGGGTGGACAGCATTCGTTGCTTTCGTTGGAAACATTTTGGGGTAAGTATCCTCTTATAAAAAACTCATCAAACATAAACAAAATCCGTAAACTAAATCCATAGAAATGTCATATAAATCCTTCAACTTTAGGATTGTTTCCATTTAGCGCATATCAATTAAGGCATATCGGCAATTATCGGCATATGTTCAAAGGGATTTCATTGTGACATATTTTGAACACAAAGACGTGCAACGGGAGGGGACCAGAGGATGTCGTTCCCCGAGGAGCCCAGAGCCCGGGGAGGAGATCCCATCCCCTCAAAAACAAATTGACCAAAAGCCAAGCACAAGAGAAACGCTCCAGCGTTCCAACATGTGAGTGTTACTTTGTCAGAATTTCATATTATATATTTATTTACCTGCCTGAAAATATGGGGAACCAGGAAATATGGATAAAATGGGTACGGCAACCTCCCATACTTCCGTAATCCTCCACTTCCGTTCTATAAACTTGTCGACGATCTGTCCATGACCATAAGTGTTCACCCAAAGAAGCGAAGGATTGTGCTCGATTGGCCCGACCAACCAGCAGGAAAAGATGCCGCATGAGCGGCAGTTGGGACGTGCGGTTGTAATGTTGCGAGCGCTTGCGTGGGAAAATGGCCGATGCGTTTCTCCAAGTGGGCTTGTCTGAAAACAAGGGACCATGAAATCCAATTATCATCATTTTCTCCTTAAAAGCGTTGTTTGGGGTTTCCACCATTTTCAGACGCACCCAAGTGCTGATCTGGCACTTCCAAAACAGATGGAAACGGTCAGAACTGCCAAGGCAGACCAGCCACCCGGCCTTAATATTGAACCATTGTTTGGTTTTGGGATGTGGTGTTTAATGCCCCCCAACTGGTAAAGTTGGGTACAACTTGGGCAATTCTGGTTTATCAGTTTATCAAATGAGCAAATCTGTGGCTCCGCGGCCTGTTAAGGTCAAGGAATTACAGCTGATGTGCGGAATGCATGAGAGTTCAAGTTCAGATACCGCATTGATGGCCCCTCCCCCGGAAGAACTATTTTTTTGTAAAAGAAGTTGGGGTTGGGGCTGGCCAAATCATTGTTTCTCATGAGGATTTCAAGTGACACACAAACTTTATCACTCTCCATAGAAGATATTTTTTTGATGTGGTAGGATGGTTCAGAACTGGTTCCCTCAATGAGAGACATCCAGCCTTAGCTGGGTTTTCGACAACAGTGAAGTTGAACTCACACCTCATCACTGCTCCGTTTACCGGGCTGCATCTGACGGGTCATCTGACCAAGGACGGGGAGATGTTTCTTGTACCAGAAACTGTGCAAGAAAGAGGTCAACCTTTTCCAGATCTTCAATGCTTGCTCCAGAGTTAACTCAGGGGCAATTTACTCCATTCTACTCCAATCTATTTTCATCTAGTTTCCAGATTTAGTCAAATAATAGTTAAATAGTTTGGGATGTTTGGGATCATTTGGGATTTGATCGGTCAGGAGATGTTTAAGGCCACCGGTGAAATGACCACCGATTCAGACGAGGACGACGGGGGAGGAGCTGCACCTTGTAACGTGCGGCAACGGTCGGAAGCACCGAAAACTGGGGGATAGTGGTGATAAAACCAAGCAGTTCATGGGGATGTAATGGGATGTATAACTTATATGTAGCCATTACCCAACAAAATGAGGATGTAACCATGAAAATTGGCGACAAATGGGGTTCAACCACAAAAAATGGAGATTAAACCCCCATCAATAGGGATTTTACCAATGAATGATGGATGGTTCGTCTCAAAATTGGGACCCCAAGCAATTTTGCCGGAGAACAATTGTGGTAAAGGGGATATTGGGGTTGCAAAGTTTTGAGTCTGCCAAGTTGGTTCCAATCAACAAGATTACTGCTGCAAACTCAAAATCCTGTTGGTCCCTCAATCTCTGGAACTCCAAGCTCCCATGGTTTTGAACACCATGTTCCCCAGATTTTGATGATCCACAAGGCTATATCTGATTTTCCCTACTAGTCCAATTGTGATGGATGTTAGACCGAAACATACGATGAGTTTTTAGCGCACCTGATGCCAGGACTATTCTGAGATCTCTGGATCAGATCGCGATGAGGCGCACGATGAGTAGTGAACCAAGAGACCCCGGTGACATGGTGTCCTGGAGCATTTCCAGCAAGAACAACAAGTTAAGACCTCCAGAAACAAGGTTTCAGATCTGAAGAGAATGAAAAAATGGCTCCCCATCATTGTGGATCCTTCGTCGAGAATCCTTGAAAATACATCCCAAATCACCTGCCTTTGATCCTCACCTGCCTGCAACAGGAGATCACTTGGATAGAGTGGTTTTGCCACCTGAAGGACTGGGGGGAAGACCGATTTCTGGTACCATTTTATGCTAGGAGAATATGGAAAAATGATGGTTTTTAGCCAGTAGATGGAGGTTTTGTTTGTTCCCAAAATTTCGTTTAAAACAAGTCTTCCCAGAATTGGAGGGAGAATCTATCGAAAAACAAACCTTTTGGGGTAAGAAGTGTGCTTTCCTGTAAATCCATTGAATCTTGGATGAGCACCATTGACGACTGAAAATATGCTTTCTTTATATAGAGGATGATTTAATAAACCGATGGTCAATACAATTTTACTAAAAACGGACCAAAGACGGGATTGTGAAATGGGGTTGGTACCTCAAACTTTGGCCCAAAAATGTGACAATCATTTTTTTCATATTAAAATTTGGTATCAAAATTTCCAAAATTTGGTATCAAAGGATAGCTTATCATCATTTCCATTTTTTTTAGTAATACCTCAGCCAAGCAGCGGAATTTGACTTGAACTCAGAGGTCTGGATGAGAAAACTTGCCTGATGTAGGGATTGAGATGGGTAGTAACATCTTATAAACCAATGATGATTGGATTTTATTGCTATTTATAGAGTATCTCTAAACTTATGTTTTTTTTTCCTCTCTCTCTCTCTCTCTCTTCTGGCCGACGTTTGTAAATTAACCTGTTGTCGGGGATGGTTGAAACACCGCCCATTCTGGTGAGTGATTGGGGATGGTTAATGCCTTTGCGTTTTCCGCGTGATGTCAAACCATGGGTGACATCATCATAAACCATTGGAGTTTAGATGATTTGTGAAGCAATGGGGAACATGATGACCAACCATCATAAACCATTGGATGTTCGGCTTTTCCCACACATTTTGGCACACTTTCGAGGCACCCGTCGTGGTGTTTCAAGCGATTTCAAGCGATTTCAACGCAGGGCAATGAGTTCTTCGTGGAGGTTGATGAGGATTACATCCAGGACCTCAACTTCAGTATCTGAAGTACTCGTAGCATATCGTAGCATCAAG
Source organism: Symbiodinium sp. clade C Y103 (assembly GCA_003297045.1). Lineage (NCBI taxonomy): Eukaryota > Dinophyceae > Suessiales > Symbiodiniaceae > Cladocopium > Cladocopium sp. clade C. The sequence goes on along the minus strand of BGPT01000360.1, from coordinate 39,025 downwards.
AGGCAACAAAGTCAGCAACAAACTCTTCGGTGAAACATCCCATTTTCGCCAGTCCCATTTTGTAGGATGATTTCAACCTCACTGGTCTCAGTGCACAGGCTCGACTGCTTTGGAGGTTCAATTGTATCTGAAAATGGGTAGTTATACCCCCCAACTGGCCATTTTGATTGGGAAAGTGTGATACCCAACTTGCTCAACTGTGGATTGCCTAGGCTTGGGTGTCAGAAAAGGCAACTCATAGCGACCCAACCCTGGCCGACCTCACCAGCCATTTTTGAGGGAATGATCCCATAAATGGCCTATATTGGAATGATGTCCTGATTTGGGATTATCTGGGATACAGCAGGCTACATGTTTTTTCTTTCTTTTTGAAGAATCATCCTCAAATATGATGATTTGGGTATTCACAACGCGATTGATTTCGACCTACATCACCGAGCAGAAACTTCTGCAGGTACCCTGCTATGAAGATGCACTGAATATGATCCTGGATTTCGATGACCAGGATGATGGTACCTCAGAGATTCACAGCAGGGTCAACGGCTTTTCCAATGTTTGGATCATGGGAGCAGCTTCATATTAAGTATCCAAAATGGTTGGCAAAACTCACAAACTTATGTCATTTAATGGACACAAGTGATAACTTGGTCACTTTCGCGTTCTTGTCTGCCTAGGATCACTCAATCCCCAAAATTAAAGATTCAATTTCATTCAATGAGCTCAATTCAAGTCCATTTAGAAACTCATCTTTTCCTTTTTTGCTCAGGGTTTTTCCCTTCTTTTCCGCTAAAATTGGGAGCCACTCAGCTCAGGATCACCGACTCCAGGATGATCAGCAGCCTCTAGTCTGTGTCCCAGATCTGGATCTGCGAAACACGGCGCCACAGGGGGGGAGGGGGGTACCCAACCAACCACGACCATGGGTGGGGGGGGAGGGTGGAGCCTACAAAATACATCTGTCGGTATAGTCGTTTAAGAGTTTCACTGTTTGGGACGCAATTGAAGAAGAACGTTATTAGGTGGCTTGTGAAACGTGCATAACTTCTATGAAACGTGCGTAACTTCTATGAAACGTGCACCTAATTAATAAGCTGCATTGAACTCTTGCTTCAATTACAGTAGAGCCAATAGCCACTATTGTAAAACACTGTAAAACACTTTTGAATGGACTATACCCATATATTTGTTCTCTATGTGTATACATTTACCATGCTCACCATTGGATTTTGAGATAGATTTGTTTTTTCATGCCATTTTAATTCGGAAGGTTGCGGTCTGATATCCACTTCCGCGCAGGGAGTTGATTTCCTTAAGGTGGAAACTGCAGCGCAGATGCTGTACGGGCTTGCCTGCCAGGTTTAGGGCGACCTCCTCTAGGACTCCCATAGGAATCTGGCAATAGGACATCTTCAATAGGAGAATCATTTTGCATGGATAAATCGAAATGGTGGATTCAATCATCCATTGCCAGGTTAAATGATTACCAAAAGGTGGTCAAATTTCACACATTTTGGCAACTTGCAGCGCAAACCTCTGGATCCTGTCAGAAAGATGTCCTCGTGTTTGAGATCAAACGATTCAGCTTTTACCTCCTTGCCTTGCAGTAGTTTTCATCCCAATTCATAAAGGGGATTGGAGGGGAAACTGAGTCTGGTGGTTTCATATTGTTTCAAGCAGGAGCATATGGCATAGATGATGCCCCAATGACAAACATAGTCTTTGAGAGGATGGCTTAACCAGCAACCACGAGTCTCAGAGTTTCAAGGGTTAGTTGGCCAGGCTGATCCACGCTCGTTTTATTCTGACGAGTCGGGGAATGGCTGCCATGCTGGACAAGTATAACTGTTACGTCCAACCGGCCATTGGATTGGAGCAGAATTGCTGTCGCTGTTTGTGCGTCTTGGTGTTTTGAGGCTTGAATGGATTTGATGAGATCTGATACACTTCTGTTTATTTTGCCTTCGAAAGGATTCTAAAGGTACATAAACCTTGAAAGGGGTCACAGTAGCAAAGAATAGCAAAGATGTTTATGGGTTGTGTTGCGCAGTTCGGCAAGTGATTGCTGCACTTCCTATGACCGAAACCCTGGGAACACCATGACCGACATTGCATTTTATGATTTCTGAAATATTCGAGACCGGTCATATGAATAATATATCTCTTGACCGAACTTCCCAGCTCCTGGGCTGGATGGCAGCCATGAAACCCTGCCAGGTGTACGGCAAGTGTCCACTGACCCAGTGTCCACCGCCCAGTTCGCTTCAAGAAGCGATGCCCCGGGCGACTTCAAAAAGGGAATTTCACACTCCATGTCCGCACCATTTTTCAGGAGGTACAACATATTATAACATGGTATACCCCATTTTTCCCCATCTGTTTCCGCTTCAAAGTTCCCCACTGTCACCAAGACGTCTCCGGTCCTTCCGGCACCGGACGCAAGGTGAAGCCATCAACCAAGCAGTGCTGCCCATTGGAATGTCGGATTTGTTGCGGCAGAGTGCAGCCAAGGTCCAGGGCCCCCAGTGGGATCTTCCATGCAAGCTGCGTTTGATGACCGGAGAGTAACCATGACTATACCCATGAAGATATCACCAGCATGTATGTATATGTATATATATATATATTATGTATATGAATAATATATATATATATATATAATATTATATAATTGTATATATATATATCATACATCGTTTCAATATATACTGTAGTATGCAAGTATACATTATAGAAATGGAAGCCGGATCGAATATCATGGCTGTCACAGAACTAGACCAGCGACTCGCCCAGAAATTGTCTGAGGTCTATTGTCCGCACTGCCGAGAGATCTATTTCCCGAAGTCTTCCAAACTGGAATGCTTGGAATGCTCAGCTGTCATTTATGGATGCCCAGTGGTTGCCATGTTTCGAGTGTGCCTGCTGGTCAAATGATCTTGATAAATATCTTTGCGTCCGTCAGATTTTGTGTCCAAGCCTGCGCAAGCCGTTGATGCTGTGCTCTCGTGCTCCAGATTTGTGCAGCTACCGGGGATGGGGAAGTACTTTGACTGTTTCCCAGTCCTTGACTGGCCTTTGTCACAGACACTAATTATCACTAATTACAGACCAATTTTATTGGTGCACTATTAATATTACACTATACTAGCACTAATCTATGATCATGATTGCACTTTTCTCATAGTTTATCTCTCAAGAGACTCCCAGGTTCTGTGCTCCCGAGGTCTTGATGGTGCATACTTCGGCACGACCTTCGCTCATTTGTTTTTCCTGACATATCAGCAGCAGGCTTTCGGGTCAAGAGGTGGCATATTCAAACATCCAATTTTTGGGGCTCAATAGTTTTGACAATTCTTGACCTCTATCCAGATCCAACTTGGATACGAAATATGCGGAAAAATACTAGTATGTGTGTCTTGCAGAGCCTTGGTTTTGGACGAGGTTCATACTTGTAGAACATGGTGAAAAAAGCTGATGGGCAGACCATTTTTTGGGCCCCTGATTTTATGATGCACTTGCTGCAGGTTCCTCCAACCATGCCTGTGCCACATGTATCGGTCTTAGCTTTGTGTCCATCTTTCGTGTGAATTTTGCATTCAACTGGCTGGGATTCTGGTTCCGCAACTGGACTGGCCGCCCAGTGTCCGCGCATCTATGGCTTCAAGATCCACAAGAGTGTGAAGGAAAACTTGCGCAAGTCATGGGCTCAGGGAGGGTCATGTCATGGCTTTAGAAGTAGTGACACTGACTATCACTGACTGTGGTATTTTTGTCGGTGATTTGACAGAAAAGACTCGTGGGACTAGTGTGATCAAAGATAATCAAACTAGCTACATCTAGAATTTACAGTATAACTATCTAATTAATTACATCATGTTGCATGTAATATACATCTAATATTACTCACGTCTAGAACTGTGTCTATGGCCCTTGTGGCGGGCACAGCACTGGGCGGGCCAGTGAGCAGCGCCGCGAGGCAATGTGAACGTGCCCAGAAGCAGCTGCCAATGTTTAGCGGGAAACCAGCCCCTTGGCTGCGAATGAGCGCAGACCAGAAGACTTGAGAAGACTTGATCTATCTTGATCTTAGGAGTCTATGTCTATATTGTCTATCTGTGTCTATCACATGCGAGTTGTATACTTCAGAATTTCTCCCTCTCTCTCCCTCTCTCTCCCTCTCTCTCCCTCTCCCTCCCTCTCCCTCCCTCTCTCTGTCTCTCTCTGTCTCTGTCTCTCTCTCTCTCTCTCTCCCCCTATATCATACTTATACTATGCGTATATACTGATACATATACAAGCATAAATATCATGTCCAAAAATCGCGCGGTGGTGACAGCGACGGCTTGACTGAGGCAGGCACAGAGGAGTCCCGACGTGGCACTGCAGGCGCTTTTCATCCTATGGCGTCCTGTGGTCAATTGGTAAAGTCTCTGTTTGAAACCTGCGGTTGCAACTTCATCTTGTGGGGTGAAGGGAAAAACATGCAAACAAACACAAAATCACACGGTCAATGTTAAAGATGAACATAGTTAAATAGTTGACCCATAAAAAAGACATCCACCTAGACCTTCAATTGACCTATGAGAATGGGTATTTACATATATTTTTGCTGATTTTTGTGGGTCAACTGAGGGTCAAAGCACTTGTAGTGAAGGCATGTCATTGTGACCGTGCGCAAGGCCGAGAGGAGATAGTTGTGGACTAGCACGGCGACTCAGTGGTGATTGGCAAGTTGAAGCTGAAGAGGTTTGGAGAATCGGATAGTTTGCTCACTTCTGTTCCTCTTCAACTTTGGGGGGGGGGGGGGCCCCACCCCCCCCCCCCAGCTTCCAACGATCGGGGGGGGG
>BGPT01000360.1:0-31362 GCA_003297045.1 Symbiodinium sp. clade C Y103 | reverse complement strand
GGATGCTGCTTTGTGCAGGAAGGTGATACTAGCAAGGCTGGGGGGGGGGGTGGTGCACCCCCCCCTAGCTTGGAGCAAGGCTGGGGGGGGGGGGGGGGGGCACCCCCCCCTTGCTTGGTTTAAGAGCAACGCCAAATGGAGAACTCTCGAGAATCGGGAAATTTAACCATCAACTTACAAACGTAGGGAATGGGGGAATGGGATGATTATTAATGGTTATTACAGGTCATTCCCCCATTCCCTACTAAGCACCAGTAAGTCAACACGAATCATTTCAGACTTCATACAACAGGGTTGCAAGATCACGCCATCCTCTTTTTGCACTTCGCCTCAGTCAATTTTGTTCCTAGTTGTGGAACTTTTTGCTAAAAGAATCTACCTCTCACTCAAAATTTGCAACTGCAATTTGAGGTTCCCAGATGCTGGTACAACAGGACGAAGATGCAAAACATATGAGTGTGTTCGTCCAAAAATGGTGGCTTTACCCACAAGTCAAGGCAATTGTTTACATTTCGATGAATGGGAAAACCGGTGCTGAACCATTGGTTTTTTTTGCGGGTTCTCTTCAATTTCCGAACGAACCCTGATCAGTCACAAGAGGAGGTTGGATGACGTTGGAGGACTTCAATCATTTTGGTCTATCATCCGGCAGGACGTACAACAGTGCGACGCAAAGGGCGCGCAGAGGGGCGATGATTTGCACGGCAGGTCGAATTCGATTTGAGGAATGTTCAAGACATCCAGCAGCTCCTACTTTTGAGGGTACAACATGGTACAACATGGTACAACATCATATTTTTTCTCTTCATTGTTTTGTTTGTCTTTTTTTGGCTTGTACACATACTGCAAGTCTTTGAATCAGAATTGGGCTTGTCTGAGAATATGGTACTCCCAAAATTTGATGGCTAATCATTGGCTAATCATCATTTTGCCTTTTGCCTTTTGCCCATTAAACTTGTCAAATCATGTTAAGTCCCTCTTCTTGATGCTTGAATTGCAATTTTCATGGTTGAATCCCTTTATTTTGCTACCAGTACGATTTGCAACCAGTCCTTGTCACAAAGCTGGGTGGCTTCTTCCTGCGATACTATCGAATCCTCGAATCTGCTCGGGACGACCCAAAGCTGCCAGGGGTAGCAGTCACAAGAATTCAGCCATGAGAAAAGAGAACATTTACAATTTACAACAAAAACTCTAAAAATGCTCAGGGGTATGATGTACTTTCCACTACTTAATTAACTAAATTAAGTGGCTAATTTCTTAGGTAGTGTTACTGACTATCAAGCATATGGTTTCGCACCCGAGATTGGCCGATTTCAGCACGAGTATGTGTTGAGGACACCAGTAGGGAGGATATATCACCGAATCCTACAGATATGTCCATCCTTAAGCTTGGATCATGATCATGGCTTGTGTCTTTCCCAAGGCCTGTAACACTCAGTAAAAGGGTTTCTTACTAAACATGACCTCCAAATGGTGCACCATGAATTCACATTTTTTTTTACAAAAGGATTACGGCAGTTTGGGAACATGTGGGACACTTTGGACTACAAAGCCCGTCGACCCAGCTCAACTGTAGCAATTTCTGGTTCTCACACATCACACATCACAATTTCAAGATGTGCGCTTTTCTTGGCTCAACGACGCACTTTTTTTGCTTGCTTGCGCCAACCTCTGGATTGGCATAGAAAAAAGATCCAAATTCACCGCACTCCAAATGGTGCTTCAAATCGTGTTAAAAAAAAAAAAAACTACAACTTATAGCACCATTTTTTGCACCAGAAAAACTTGTTTTTTTGAATTTCCTAATGCAGCACCCATCACGTGTCTTGTTGATTTCTTCATGCGCCAAATCGTGCTCTTTTTTGCCTTTCTTGGTGCGCCATATCGTGCTTCTTTGTGCGTTTCTTCGTGCGCCATATTGTGTTTTTTTCCGCAATTCTTCGTACACCATATCGTGCCCTAAATGGTGCTAATGTTACAGGCCATGGGAAAGACACAAATCATGCCATATAATTTCCAAACTTGCAGGAGGGACATTTTTCAGAATCAACCACTTGGCAGCGTTTCTTTCGCCCGAGCAGCGGCCATTGCCGCCGGAGGTCTCACCCTACAGATGGCCGTGCGTGAAGAAGTCTGTGCGGCGCCGTGCGTGGAAAGTGTGCAGGGGTCTTCCTGGCAGCCATTTGCCACTTGAGGGACTTGAGGGGCGGCTCACTGTGGGGACCTCAAGTGGGCAAGTCGTCGTCGCAGCCGTTTGCTCAGTAGATAGGTACGTTTTTGATGCAGCAAACGCCCTCGAGGCTGTTCAAGTTACTTGACTTGCATAGGTATTTAGACCCAGCGCAGACATTGCAAACAAAGTGACAGACCCATACTCACCTTCAACTTCCATTTCCAAGGTTTGCAGGACCTTATTCTGTTTAAAGTTTAAAACATGCTCTACTATACCCAGAAAAAAAACCTGCACTACTCAACAGATTTGTACAGATTCACTGGAGATCACTGGAGTTTTTTTTTCCCAAACTGCCACATTCATTAAGAAAATGCATCGGAGCCCCGGCTTTATGCCACCTGTCACTTTGGAAAGCGCTTGACGATGACCTGAGGCACATCAAACTGACTTTTCATTCGCCAGGGCCGATGATCACACACTGAAAATGGTGTCCATGAATGGATCAAAGTAACGTTTAAATTACAGATCCATGAGTGGAAAATCATGATATTTGGATTATTGGAGAATATTTGGATTCCCCAGTTGCACAGTGCTGCAGGATGCCCGGGCGAGCTTTCGGGGTGATCTCAACGTCAGGCGGTGGTTGGTCTACACGGTTTTTCACGGGGAAGGAGGATACACCCGGTTAGTAAGTGCTTAGCAATCGGTATATATCCGTACTGTGCATATATATATATATATATTTACATGTAGATATACACATACATAGTATAACATATATATATATATATACATCATGCATAACTGGGGATATCCCATGAATCTAAGTGGCTTGAATATCATATGTAATGAATCCCCACAAAACCGATCCTGAGGCCCTCACCCTCAAGTGATGTCCAAAAGAGTATTCCGGCATACAATGAATAGCAGAAATGAGGGTTATTGAAAAACATATCTCCCAAACAAAGGTTTATTATTTACAGCCGTGGGTCTATCACAATTGATGTCAAGCCTAGATGAAGGTTGGCCCTGGTCAACTAATTAGACACAAGAAAGGAGGTTACCATCTGGTAACCAATCTGACAACATCTGACAACGGAAAAACAAAGCAATTTTTCGAATCAGAAATCACTTTGAAAAGAACCATTATTGTCTATGGCCAGGTTCAAGGTTCGATTGATCGAATATCCTCATAGAAATTTCGGTCAGGTATTGGATTGATCAGATCTGCATTTTGAGAGTCCAAACATTGAAAGTCATCAGGGCCATACATAAAAAATATCATGATGGTAAAACCACTGTTAAACCCCCACTGTTGGCGGTTAGCCCCCCTGTTGATGAATATGGCTTTGTCTCAAAGTAGGGCACCCCATGGCACCCTCAAATACTGTGGTTCATCAGCATTTTCCCCAGCGAGATGGCCGAGGGGTAGACCCCATGTTCAGGCAGACCCAGATCAATTCTTCATCGGATCAATGCTTATTGTTGATGGTCAAATCCCCATCTTTGATGGTTAAAGAAAAAACTCATTGTTGATGATGAAATCATATTGAATCCCTATGTTTGATCGTTAAAATCTGGGTTGTTCATGGTTGAATCCCCATGGCACAGGTCGACGCTGCGTCCTATCTGCCCTGGCAGATTTGGCCGCTAGTCCCTTGGAGAAGAGGTCCATTGATGACCTCATCCAACTGGGAAAAGCGTCCCACAAGGAGCACTTTGTTAAGCACTGGACTTTGGCTTTCTATGCTTTTCCATCCTTTTTCGTGCAACAATTTTTCATGGCTTTAAACCAACAAGAATGGGGATTCAACCATCAAACAGTAGGGATTTCAAGAATCGAAAATGGATGAACATTGTTGTATGATGTTATATGAAGCATCCCAATTTTACGCTTATGTGGTTTCATCCCCTACTAATAGTAGGGGGAAGGGATGATCATAGAGTACTTTTTTGATTGTGTGCCCTGCGCTCCCAGGAGCGCGCCCTACAACTGCATGAGACTCTGAAGGCCACTCAGCTGAGACCGCTGACCATGAGTGCTGCATCTCATGTGGCTATGGATCTACCATGATCTACCTACTATGAAGAACATTTCTAGCGGATTGATTCTAGGTTTTTGTTCACATCCATGAATCTTTAAGCGATTTGATGTGAAGTCCAGGGAATGCTTTGATATGTTTTGATCCAGTTCTCCATAGAAGAGTTGCTGCTGTTGCAGAGCTCCGCTTCATCGTCTTTCCAGGTCGGTCTTGCCCGATGTGCTATGAGGCGGCGAACCGGTGGTCGAACTCTCAACTGTTTCACCGGTAGAATTGGTAGCACTGCTAGCGGCTTTCATCAGTGGTTATGCCTTGGATTTCGTTGCAAGAATGGGGGATGAAATTATGCCCAAGATTTCCCATGAAAATATCTGCCAGCTCGCCATTTCGGCCTTAGCCACAGGAGTTGCCAGATTTGCCTGCCAAGATGGGATCCGGTGCGTTTGCTGTCAAGGAGCCTGAGCCAAACGGCCTGAAAGACGAGGATCTGACGGAAGATGAAAAGGCACATCTGGAAGCGGTTTTGAGGCAAACCAGATGCGCGACTCGGAACGTTGATATGAAAGCAATAGAAGAGATATGATATAGATGAATGAACAAACAGTCAGATGAATTGGGATAACTTAGGAGATATCTAGGTCTGGTGGAATGCCCCCAAAAATATCTATGGGTTGTCCCAGTTGTCCCAGGGATTGTACAACTTGGAGCTGAGGATGTCTTAGACCAGATCAACACGGAGCGCATATACAGCGCCTGGGCGATGGAGTGGAAGGCCGAGGCGCATCACTGTTCTTACAAAAGCGCCAATTTTGGATTGGGCCGTTTTCTATCTTCCTCTTAGAGAATTTGGAGAAAGTGGAAGTTTTGAGACGTTTTTGGGTACTTCACATTTCAATATGTTTTAATCATTTTACATCATCTTACATCATTTTACATGATTTTACACCATTTTACGGTTTACGGTTTAGTTGTTTTTGACTGAAGATGCAGTTTGTGGCCAGCCACAGGTTCGAAAGTTCAACAACGAGAAACCGGAAAAGACCGTGTTGTTCATCAGCGATGGTATTACTTCCTGGCCCAAAGCAGCCCGGGCAGCAAAGGAGGAGACGGGGTGAGTCTCCCGGAAATTCGAAAGCGGGATGCGGGAATTTCATGACCCTTTTTGGAGTCGAAAAGAATGCAAAATAGCGTAGAATAACATTTACACACTTGTCCCAATATTTCTTAGCTACACGTGAAGTTGGCAAGTTGCGACACATCTCATACTTCTGTCGCACTTCTTGCAGGACGTGATCGTGCTGTGGTACCCCGCCAGGGAGCAAAGCACGTTGTCAGATGACTTGGTGAAGGCCCTGAAAGCCGCGGAGATCCCGGAGGCTTCGCTGTGACATTTCGGATGGATGTTCCGGGCTGCGAGATGGCGACGGGCGCTTTCTACGACTCGGAGAGATGAGTTGAGGGGCGGGACGAGAGACTTTTTTGGGGCTGGTTTTCATTGGTTCAACTTGTGTTGAAAGATTTTTGTTGTACCCTTGATTGTTCCTGCTTCATTCTTATATTGGCTTATGTATATATATATATATAGACAATATTAGATCCAGACTTTTAAGGATACTTGTTGATTAGTTTCTTGCGAGCCAATAGCAGTCTCTGTTGTGGCTAGCATCCCATTCCTGCCAGCGTTTCCCGACTCCAGGAGGATCCGGTGGACTTCGACCTGCCTTTCGACAAGTTTCAGGAGAAATTCAAGGACCGGAGAGGGCTTGGGAATGATCTGGAGTAAGCAACAAGAATTTGGGTGTAATAGGATATCTCGTGATATATTGATAAGATATGATAAGTAGGATATACCGTGATATATCACTAGTCACTATAATATATATATATAGTTACAATGATAATGATAATGACAACGATATTGACAATGGTAATGATATGAATAATCATCTGAATGATTCCTTCATTTTAGCCATCATCTGAATGATTCCTTGATTTTAGCCTTCTTGTCTCGAGCTTCAAGGCACTTCCTACTATTAATCTAGACCGAAGACATTCAGATGCCAGTTGCTTTTCTGTTCTCCAATTTGCCAGATTTGCCAGGGTAATTGGAAGAGAAAGGTCTCTGGTCCTCTCTGGCTGCTTGTTCGAGCGAAAAGATTGCTGATTGGGTGAGGTGTTGTTGCATCCGGTGATCCATCAATGCTAGACTTCAGAAACCTTTGGTGATATATTAGCATACCATGATGTCGTGCAATGTAACGAAATAGAGTATGATACACTAGAAGGAAATCTCACAGTCTACACCACCGACTTATCATGGCATTTACATTCGATTACCGACATGATTTCTATTCATTAGATCTTGTAATATGCGTATATCATGTTTTATGTTTACTGTATTTCATTGTATTTCTCCAAGGAAGGGAACTTGAAGTTCCTTGATGCCCTAAAGCCCTACCTGGCCACGGATGCTCAAGTGGACATTTTGTCCGTTGAGCTGCGCCCTGCGGATATGTTGGCGGGGGAGGATGGTTTGAAGCTCCTGAAGCACTTGGAAAGTGCCAGTGGAATCAAGTTGTGGGGCGCGGCTCCGGAGTTGGAGGGGAGCCGCCTGAATGAACGGCCCAAAAGCATCAAAAGAACATGGATGTTGGACAACAAGGTGAAGGAGGGGGAAGATCTGGTGGGACGGGATCCCTTAAATTTAGATTCGTATGTTTTTCGTGTTTTACTTTTTTTTGGGGGTGCCAGGGGTTTTCCCATGGATGTTTGGGGCCGAGAATTTTGTTCAATGAACAAATTACAGCCGGTCAGCTTTCTCTAGGAGACCTACGTCACGGATCAGATTTTGAACTTCGAGGACGCGCTGTTGGACTATGCGGAGTTTAACAAGATGCAAATGCAAGCTCTCCGTAGGCAAAAAATGACCTCCGATGCGATAGCCAAGAAATGACCTATGCGATGAGATCATATGAGATCCACCGATTCTTTTTTTGGGTCGAACGCTGTATTTGGGATACTTGGGGCCACCCCTGAACCAAGATTCGTGATTCTAACTATGAAACCAAGAAATCTCTTGAAAGTGTCCCATATTCTCAATGCACAGCATGAGTGTGGGTTGCAGAAGACCAACCGTCCTGAAGTTGGGTACGTGATTGTTGTTTCACTAGGGCACCAGGGTTTTGACCCGGACCCACATTGCACAAGTCCAACTGCGACATGTTTGACCCACAGCTCCCTGCCGCGACAAAATGGCGAATTGGGACGAGGGGGATGCTGTGGATGATGCTTAACCTACCGAATCGTATACCTTGATTGCAGAAACAACAAGACGACAGGTTGATCCCTCCAACGAAACATGGAGATCATGAAAGTTGTTTTTAGCAGACATTTCATTTCCTTCCACTTTTGGGTCACAATGACCATGTCCGTCATGTGCCATGCACACAAGAAGCATCCTGAGCATGCTGACCGCACAAGCTCAACAGTACAGACCTCCAATTTCAATTTCAAGCTCGAGGAGGTATTCTAACCAGACAACCCAAATCCATGCCCCTACATGACCCCAACATGCCCTCAACATGATGCCAACATGACCATCTAAGTAAAGCCTCATTGTCAAAAGTTGGGCTGTGTAGTGTACCCTGTCATTTACAGTATCCATCAATAGAGATTTATATACCCACTATGACTATAACCTTTTTTTGGGATTCCCATGGCATGGGATGGATGACCGTAAACCACAACAACTAGCCATCTACGATGTACGTTGACCCTAGCACAAATGGACCATGTTGGACCAGGCTCACCAACATGCCTTTGGGCTTTTGCCACGCCCCAAGCATCCGGCGCGTCTCACTGACGTCGGGCAACCCAGTCACTCTCCGGGACATCTGAGAACCAGAAATCGTCTACAATCATCCACAATCATGTTCTCATATGCTTGCTTTAGTGGGATGAAACGGGATGAAACGACTCTCCAAGCTCGACAAAGCGTCATGTGTCTCAGCTTGACTGAGGTATGTGCAAAACTTCAAGCAGGTCCCAAAACCAAACAACGAGCATGGGATTGGTCACCTTTGCTTCTGTCGTTGAAGAGAAGTGAAAAGAAGTGAAAGGAAGTGAACACAAGCATTATCTGGTCCCCTGTGTTCGGCGGAGATGCCGAAATCTTCATAGCAGAAGACACATAAGTTGTAAATTCATCGCATAAAACCGAATCTATAGAACTTTGATGAACTTTGTGGTTCACCAGACTGAGACACTTCTTTCTCAGCTCTGATGTTCAGCATTCAGGTTTAAGGTCGGTGGTTTCGAAGATTCTGATCCGATGATCATTCCCGGTCATTTTACACTTTTTTAAGAGACCCTTCCACAGACATCCCCGAGACGGTGGCCCGGCAGGTCATGGACTTCGAAGACAAGGAAGGTCTGTCAGGCCTCTGCAGTGAGGACGACCCCATTGCTGAAACTGTCCACTGGTTCGGAGGGAGCTGAGGAGATACTAAGACTTTCCCAACCGCATAATTACTAGTAGCACATGACATCAGGGATACATGAAAACAATTGTGTGACCTATTATATAATGATTATAATGGTATCCTCTGAGAAACAGTCTGCTGGTCCTCAAATCATTCTCTTTTGCACATTCGATGCAGGAGTACAATGCGATTACCAATGGCATCTTCAATCAGCCCGGGTCTTCCCAGTGAAGGAAAGCGCTGATGCGGCTTTGCCTGTCTGTTCCGAAGTGAGGGATTGACCCCGAACATGCCGTGCTCTAAATTTGAGCTCTTGGAAATGCCAAGGTTCACTTGGGCATTGTTTTTCAGTTTTGGCGGTTTGCCATGTGACAATCTTGGAAGGCCTGGAAAAGCCTTGGGAAATGAACCTCAATTGAGGCATCGCGGCACTATGCTGGATGTGGCCAAAGGTGTGTTTGAGTTCAACGAGGCCGCCAGGGTTTTGGTGAATGGGCTGAATGGGCTGAAGGGTTTTTTTCGTCACAGCCGCTGAGGACTTGAATCAACTCTTCGGTCCCGACTTGGAACTGGCGGAGTTGAGACATTTGCAACTCATACAGGAGCCAGGGCGGGGAGAGACGATGTGTCACCGTGACTCCACTGAGTGTATCTGAAAAAAGAGTTGTACTACTTATACACATTAATTAGGATGATTAACTGTATATGATATCTTTACATGATTTTTTACATGATATTTTTTATACGATGTGTTTATATTTTATTTTTATATGATATTATATATATGTATAGAATAGAACCCATGAACTGGACACCATGAATAAAAGCCAGCCAGTAGAAACCATGGGATTTAAATCCAAACAAATTTAGGGCATTGCTGACATCCACTTTTGCTTGATTGTATCATATCCCAGGATTTCCCCTTCTTTTCATCCACCTTGAATCCCTACTTTTGTTAATTATCAATTCTGAATTGTATCCCGGTCCCATGGAAAAACATGGTTGTTGCTTAATCCATCTTGAATCCCCCCTTTTTATCCCCCTGAAAAGTTGGATCCCCAAGCTCATTCAACAAACCATCCAATCACCCTTACTCACGAAAAACATGTTTTTCATGGAACCATGCTTAAATATTCTATGGAAAATATGGAAATCTCAACGGAAATCCCCATGGAAATTCCAGGACATTGAAGATTCCCTGGATGAATTCTTCACCAATCGCCTGACCTTACGCTTGATGATCTCCCACATCCAAGCGCTCAACGCCAATAAGAACGTGAACAGCGACGGGGAGGCGTCCCCAGCAAGGGTGCAGGGCTGGGGGGTAGTCGCATGGATATAACTATGGTACTAATCTCCAGAAGATGGGATGATATAACCCCTACAACTATGGTTATTATGGTTATATTTAACCACTTACTGGTGGAACTGCAGCAGGGAGTACAATGACCTAGTTACAAAGGGGATAACCCACGAATCGAGGACTTACAATCAGCACGCTTGGAGGACTTAGATTTTTGCATTCACAAAATGGGGATGCAGCTAATACAACCACCATAAGTTTGGGATAACAAGTCCTACAGCCCTTGTCAGGTGGATTTACAACTAAGATCGGGTTATAAACCAGTGATAAATGGTATAAGCCACGAATGGGAGGCAAGTTTGTTTTTCCGATTTTGCCCGATTTTGGAGCAGAAGATTATTGCCAGGTACTTACGAGTGCAGCTGGGATTATTAATGAAAATAGCCATGGGATTCTCACCTCACGCCTGTAACTATGGTGATAGTGATATATTACCACGCGCCCCAAGTATGAAGCGGGAGTCCTTGAGGTATTCAGGTAGTCCCAAGTAATTGGACATATAGATTAGACTGGACATAGACTACAAAGATTGCTAATATTGATTTTGCCGCAGTGCTCTGAAACATAGATTAGATTGCAATTGTAGCTGAAGTGTACAATAGAATATGCAACCCCCTTCCTGGTTGGCGGCCGAGTATCAATGTCGCAGTTGAGAGGCGATGGTGGGAGTTGTGAACGTTAGCACTCACCCCATCACTATTCTCTCGCGAGCGTGCCCCCACGGTGCGGGATGATACCTTGCCAGCCTTGTCCCGTTGGAGGATTTATGAAAAGATGGGGGACCCTGAAATCATCCGAAGTGGGTCACAATTTAAATGGGCCACTCACATCTCCATCCCGTTCATATTGGATACACCCCCCGTGGCTAGCGATCCCAAAATTGTGTGAATCCGCTACTACAGTAGACCATGGTTTGTGGGGGCTGTTTAATGTGAATGGGGGATGGGACTGATGGTTTTGGGGTGCCCATTTTGATACCTGGGCTGTTTCACTTTGGAACGGCACTTGAGGAACCTCTGCTCACCTTGGTCGCTGTCGATTCAGGGCTAGCTTTTGAATTTTTAGAGGGCAAAATAAGGTGCCTTGCCCTGTACAAAAAACAATCACTTCTCGTCGAATCCCGCAATCTGGACGCCATGAATTGCGAACCCGTCGTAGCATTGACCTGATTCCTCGTACAGCACCGCGAACGAACTTGGCCTGGCAGGTACGTTGCGACGCGCTTCATGTGCATGAGAGATTTTCAGACCGCCCACGGCTGAGATTTTCATCACAGAATCTGGAGAAGGAGAGATGTGAACAGAAGTTGAGAGATCTATCTGGGAATTGTCAACACCTATTATATATACACATATATACACAGAATTATAGTGATACCATATTCGATTTTCACATCCAGCCAAATCCCAGCTATTTTGGGTAGACTAATAGCCGTCATAGCCTGGACCCGCTGAGGCACCAGAGCTTCTGGTGAACCGCACCATGCATGACGAATATGTCCAACAGGTGTGCCAACGGGGACAGCTTCCCAGCGATGGATTGAAACAGAACAGGACTGCCTGAAGCCGACTTCCTTTCTACCTCCATCAATTGGTGATGTCCTTTCACTTGCCATTGGCATGTTCGCCTCCCTCCAGCACTAAGTATTGTATACTATTGTATACTATTGTTAGATCCAAAATGTCATTCACATTCCATTCAACGCTGATTTCTAATTATTTACCGCTGAAGTGTATTGAAATCATGTTGTTGCCAATGATTTTCAGCCAATGATAAATTGCTTCCGCAGTGGCTCAGACGATATGGTTCATCCATATCTCCAATGGCCAAAGGCCATGGGACAACCAAACCTGCGCGCCCGCAGCGGCAGCCGCAGGGGTCCATCATGGGAAGGGGTGGAAAAGCCATGCCGGTCGAAACCTGCGTGATCCAGCCGGAGCGTAGTCGCCCTCTTTGGACGCTGGGAAAAGGTATGGCAGGGGCGGCAGGTTCTTTTTGGGTCCATCAATAATAGTGCCCAAGTATCCTTTGAACAACGATTTTGGGTAAGACTTTGAGATGGCTAGATGATGCTAGATGAGGGTCCATGAAAATTAGTGGCCACACTTTCGAGCACCCAATTCTTTTCACATCTTGTGGTAGACCCAGAGCCGCCATGCGCACTGATTCACCAGAAATGGTGTGTTTCTCAACCGCCACCACTGGGAGAGTATGGCATTGGCCTTCCTGATTCATCCATGACATCCTCATTATATCCTTGTGATAGCCAGACTATAACGAAATCATACTATATCTAATTATCCGTATCTCCATTATGTCCCGTTGTATCCCCATGATAGCAATATCCCAATATCCCATAATATACTATCCGTATTACACATCCCAGTTTATCGCCATAATTATATCTCATTATATCCGGATACCTGGGTATTGACAGCTCAATATAGCAGCAAGGTTGATTGCCAGATCCGTTACTCTCCAAGAGTCAAGTGCTGCAGACCTCCCCAAAGTCCCAAGTGTATTGACCCCTGTGGATGATAGTGGATCTGTGTCACCATGTTTGTGTCCAGTTGCTTTTGACCGAAAAGGAATCATCTTCTTCAGTCTCCAGAATTTGTTGAAGGGAGAATTTGCAGGAGAACTTTGAACAAGTGTGGGATAAAAAACCATTGCAATATTATTTGCTCATCGTGTCCTCCAAAAAGATGCAGAAAAGCTTCAATTTGCTAGTATATCTTGGTAGGATTCTACCACTTTTCTAGGCTTGGTATGGATGTTTCCCCAATACATTTTCCATGTCGTTTCAAGATTTTCCAGATATCATCAAAACCCCTAAAACTCCCATGAAACCACAATTGACATCCATAGATTGTTGCCATCAAAGCAAGCGACCCAAACCGTTTCCCAACCAGACCCTTCACCAGGAAGTGGGATACGCTCTGTGCCTTTTTGCTCATCCTGGTGGCGATCTTGACACCTTTTGAAGCCGGCTTTTTAGAGGGCGAACTCTTCTCCTGGATGGGAATTTTCAATATCATCACCAATGTCTTCTTTCTCATCGACATGCTCATGCAATTCTTTATCGCGTATCCCATTGAGACCAGATATGGCCCAAGATGGGTACTTCAGAGACTCGGTCATTGGAGATCCATTGCTGGTGCACTATTAGCTGGTGGTGTTTTGACGATTTTTTATTTTCCAACCCACCTCGGAGAATGATCCCAAATACTATTTTGAAATGGGGGTTTGCTCAAGCACGGAATAACTTTTCCATCTCTCATCTCTGAATCATTGAGAATCTAAGGAAAAGACTCATTGCGCTTCGATATTTGAAGGGTTGGTTTGCCATTGATTTGTCGCCACCTCAGCCTGTAGCACCGCAGCGCAACGACGCTTCAGCAACACGACGGTGTCACGCATGGATGGGGAATAGAACTATCATATACCGATTATACCGCGCAACAAGTGGCGCAGTACAAAAATCCATGAATGATCAATGTAAAGAACAGGAAATTCCATGTTACTATGCAACCGACCTCCCAAGGGCAAGCACTGTGCCCTTGGACTACTTGTCTCCGGGCTCGGGCCTGGGCTTGTTGCGGACAATCCGCTTGCTCAGGCTGGGGCTGTTGCACTTAGTGGGCGTGGAAGATCATTGGACAATGGCGATTTCACCAACAAAAACTTGCATTTTACCACGGACAATTCGTTTTTTTCGAGCAAACATGGTGATTTAACGAGAAATAATGGTGACTTAGTGGGGATATTGTGGGGATAATCTGGGAATTTGACCAACAAAACTACAGGGTTTTACCAACAAAAGTGGTGGCGTACTCAACAACACTGGGGATGTCATTGGTTAACATGATAATTATCATTAATCTGTGCGAATTATAGTGATCTCACTATCACATCACCGGAAGTGATGGTTTGGATTGGGGAATCCTCCCGAAATTACCCAACGATTCAGGTTGATGAATCATCGTTATAACCTCTGGTAATCAAACATGGCAATGGAGAATCCACTACATATACATGTATACATATATACATACATAGAATATGATCTTTCCATGAAACCCCCCAGCTTTGCGGATTTTTTCATTGCCATGTTTGATTACTGGAAGGTAGTTCAGCCAAATCATTGACCCGAAACCACGAAATGATGCATTCACCGGCTCTGTCTTTGTCGTTGACCGTTGGCAGCTCATGTCTACTGATGACCTGGCAAATTGAAATACTGGGACAACGCTGTGCTCTTTCTGTGCTCTCAGTTGAACGGTCACGTCATTCAACTCCTTTGTCGCAAAAGATATTATTCGATTTAGCGTAGATTTCTTGTGAGTTCGTCAGCCTTGACATTGCTAGCATAATGTTTGAAGATGTTTGAAGATGTTTGAAGTAGTTTGAAGTTTCTATTGATGGACCCTCTCCTCTCTGAAGAATCACACCTTGATGAGCGATGGAAACTTCTCCACTCCTTGTCGAACGGATCTTTCAGCCGTTGAACTTTGGCAGGTGTAGTGCGTAGAAAGCTTATGAGACATGAGACATGAGACTTCATTGGTTTGATGTCCCGCCTCCATTTGGGATGATGGAACGCATATAAGATGACCAATATTTTTTGGGGTTGACACCACATTCCAAGAATTGGATAGAATTGGATGAGTTGGGAAAATCGAGAACCCCCACAAATTGGAGGAACTCCGGACTCCTCGGGACCAGTGGGTTTCAACGGTCGATTTTCGAAAGCACATCTCCTGAGAGGCTCTTGAAGCTCCTGCGTTTGGCACGAGGCCAGTTAGACGTGAAACAGCGAAAAAAAAGCTGGGGAAGGAGCCCCTTGGGGCCATTCGTGATAAACATCCAGAAATCCTGCCCGGATGTGGTTTATTTGGGTCTAGAATTGAAAATGTCAGGGTCCCAAATCATTTACTGAGACTGTAATGCTTGCTTTATTGGAATTGGATGAGAGTAATTACTCTTTGCCAAGCCCGAAGCTGACGTAAAATTGGCTTGCTTTGGCCAGGCATCCGTGTGGTTCGGAGATATCAGGCTGAATTCGGGCTTTCGTATAGAAAGATGACACTGTATCTTCTCTTTTTCTCGGTGCTGGCGGTGTCTCATTGGCTTGCCTGCACTTTGGGCATCGTTCACAAATTTGAGATTGAGTCATTTGGCGCGGATTGGATGGGATGTCAGTTAGCCAATGTTTGATACCCCCTCTCAAGAGATTCTTCATGAACAAAGCCCTGCAAGTTTCAACTGTTTTGAGAGATCGGTTCTTAGGTGTAGTTGAAGTTTGCTCTCATGAACGACAAGCACCATCAAGCACCACAAACTTGTAAGCTGAGTGGTCAACACCAGAAGAGTCGTTCATCTCAGAAAACTCTGGGACTGTATGAATTCACATTGATAATATATATCTGTATATATATAATATACATATATTGAGATCTGCGGGATGTATCTGCCTGTGTATAGAATTCTCCCATGTGTTTAAAATTCCTTTCCCCGCAATATTGATCACCAGAAACAATGGTTTGGTAGGGGATTCACACATGTTTATGCATTTTTGGGATTGTTTGGGGGGGTTTTAATATTGCAGGGGGAAGGGGTTACAATTGGGACTACACACCTTTGGCTAATGGCTCACCCTTGGCTGTTGAATATATTCAAAACCCCCCAAGTCATGAACCAGTTCGATCCAAACATCTCTTATTCCGAATTGATCCAGATTGATCCAGATTGGGGTTCCGAATGTTGGAGACGTGCTTTACCATTTGGGCCATCAACCATCAAACAGTAACAAAACACAAGCAGAGTTCAGTTCTATGCCATCAACTTTAGTCAAAACTTCGTAAAATGGGGATGGGTTAAGAACCTGCCTATGATACATTATGATACCATCTTTGGGTGGATACTATTTTTGGGATGAACATCCAGCTATACCAGCTCCTTTGATGTGAAAAGCAGGGATTCCATGGGTTTTGAAGAAAAATACATCCGAAAATCAGAAGAGCTCACGAAAACTGAGTAAACAACAGTAACATCAGGAAAAAAACAGATTCAGCCAAGAATCAGAGGAACCACAACTTGGAGTTCGGCTGGAAAATCCTCTCGTAATTCGTCGTAGTTCCTGTGGGGTCTCTGAGGTATGAGATCTGCAGTCGTCTGGACTTGGAGGAAGGCCGCACAGATTGCTCGACCAGTTGGCTGACCGAAGGCATGCGCTACCATGCTGACTGGGGCGACTCCGAAGCTTGGAAACGGCAACGGGGAGGAATGGGCAGATCGATAAAGAAAAGGGATCTTTATGGATCTTAATGGGGGCTGGGTTTAAAACGTTTTAAGACCTACTTTTTGGCCACTCATTTCGGGACATGAGCAGTCGATCGTTTTTCTTTAAAGAGTTGTTTGATTTTGGTACTCACAAAACAAGCTCCCGTGCGGGGTTCCGCTCTTCTTTAGGGTCGCCTTATTTGGCTCAGCTGCCAAGGAGAATCCCACGGTGAATATCTTCGAAGCTTACATCATGGCGTTTTACACAGGTATCACCATCTTGGTCCATCCGCATGCGTATGATGCGACAGGCACTGGACACTTGCCGTTGAGCTACGCTGACACCGTTAGAGCGTTTTGTTATTCTATTGAAATCTATTGAAGCATGTCCCAGAAACTCCCAATGACTCATAGAGTACCCCTGGATTAATTGTCGATTATCATTTGATCATCACTCATCTGTAGTGGGCAAAATGAGTCATTTGACCTTTAGGGCTTTAAGGTCTATTTACCAACGGCTCCAGTTTTGTCGATAAAGGATGAAGGACGCTGCTGTTGCAGTTATGGAAAACCCCACCATTTGTATTTTTATTTTTTTTTTTTTTTGCGGGGGGGGGGGGGGGTATTTCTCTCTTGATTCCTTTTCGCTGAGTGATTTTGAGTCACGATTTATCTCAGGAGAGCGTCTGCTCTTCACAATTTTGCTTCTCATCGGCGGATTCATGTGGACACAAGTCATTAGTAGATCGACAGCCATTGCCTCATCCTTAAATGCGCATCAGCTGGCGCATCAGCAAACCATGGACGATTTGAACAACATCGCCAACCGGTCACTTGACGAAAAAACGTGGTGCCAAAAAGTTGCAGATGAAGAATGAGTAGTTACAAAGACTTACATCAGTTGATATGGATAGTAATACATGGATCTTTGGGATGAATAGTGATGAATAGTTAGACAGATCTTAAAACATCCTAAAACGATTTTGGACGAATGGAAGAATCTTTAATTAGAATAAAAATACTATGTTTCTACGTGCGGCTTGTTGTCATGCCCTTAGAGAAAGGAGGCAAATCCTGAACAATCTCTGTTCCCTGCAGGCTGAGTTTATCTTTCGATATGAAGGTCCGGCTGCGGAAGTTCTTTTTGCGGTCCCAAGCTCAACACGAGTATCAGGCAAAGGGGCTGGGACACAGGCAACAATGGATTGGGACGGCAGGCAAAGAAAGACGAGCTGACCCTGCGCAAGAGGATTTCTAACACGCAGTCAACCCCCATCCAGAAGTCCTGCATGATTCATGCTATCACATCGAAATGGGTCAAAGCCTGTTCCTAGCGTCTAACTTGCGGAGATTTCAACATCTATTATCATGTATATATATGTACACACCCACACCATCATATGATAGCAATTTTACGCACATCAAATTTCTGTGGAGATGAGCGATTTATTAAATCGCGGCCAGTGTTGGCCGACCGCGCTTTCGCTTCCAGGCTTGGCAGGAGATCCTGAGCCGGATGTCTCCGCAGCTACGTCGGGATACCTATCGTGAGGTCAACGTCCATTGGGTGAAGAAGGCCCGGATACGGATGGGGGATATGGATGGCCTGGGATGAGCCGAAGATTGAGAACGGAATTCACGGAATGCAGTCCTGGCATGCTGTGAAATAGGCTTGGAATGAGGATTGAAATGAATGAGGGCAAGGATTTGGCTTGTCTTTCTCTTGTACACCAGAGCGGATGCTATTCCTTTGGGAATGAGGGAATGAGAAAAAGGGCAAGCAGGCCAGTATTTGTTGTGAAGACTGAGAGTAGCCTGTACTCCTCTTGTTACAACGATGAAAGGCAGCCAGTACTTGGTTGTGCACATGGGATGATACAATGATGGGTATAATAACCATGGTAATACCCTCCATAAGTTGAGATGTAACCATACATATCTATAGAACACCCTATATAATACTTATGTCCATGTATACCCAGGCAAATTCAGTGGAACCCCCAAGTTCCCAAGTACTCTAGTCAGCCAGGGAGGATCTGTCGCTCAGGTGCGCTTCTTTGATGGATGTTCCACCAGTTTTCTTGTTGGTATTGCAGAGATCCTGGAAATCAAGATGTTTGGAGAACAGGAGCACTTCGGGCAACTGTTTCATATGTGTCTTGGCTCCGAACTGTCTGGTTGGAACTGGATGTGGCTGTCCATGTTCAATGGGGAACATGAGGTTTCAAACATTTTAAACCGTCAAAATTGAAGGCTTTTCCCCAAGTTTTCAGACAACGCCTCATTTTTGACCTGAGAGAAGTTTGCTTGGAACGCAACTTTATGACAAGCATGGCAGCCACCGAAGATGTTCGCAGTTCGCAGTGTTTCAGGCAGTTCACCCGGAAAAGTCACAGCAGGGTTGCTGAATTCTCACCTGCTTAAAAGAAAACAGTTCAGGATTCCAAGTTCTTCATGCACCATCTTCAGACTCGAAGGAAAACAGACCGGCGCAAAGCCTTGGGATGCCCTGGGCCATAGCGGTCATAGCGGCCATAGCTCAGGTACATTATGATGGGTGGCACGGCATCCAGAGTGATCAATTTCAATCTGCTGCTCCCCGGGATGATTTGGGGAGAGGCCTGCGGCGGGAACGGGAAGCTGATAGGACGGGAAAGCAGACAGCGACATTTTTCTGCAGCAGGACCATCTGCTTCTCTCCAATCCTGACTTGGTTTGTAGCAACATTGCTGCAGCTTGGAAGCAAAAATGTTGGCTCGCCTTTTCGTCACCCTCCGGCTCTCTGGGTCGTTGAGGGATTCTGCAGTGAGGCAAAACCTCTGCGCATAGAAACATACCTGGAAGATTTGATGTCATCATTCTCCTAGAAATAAAAAATCATTTTGTCTCCTTCAAATCAGAAGCTTGGACCCAAGGATGAAGTGTTTAGGGCCGCATCGTCTAATTGGTGTACTGATTCCTACAGAGCATCAAAGCAGTTCCACACGTTCCACCAGTCATAGCAGAATCAAGAGCAGAACCAAGAGCAAAACCGAGTCTTAAAGGTCCTGAAGCATTCTTCTTCCAGCAATTTTCAATGGGTTGAAGGTTTTTTTTAAACCTGAGCACTACTATACATCTAGGCGAACCCCCCAAATTTCATGGTTCCAAAACGCATTTTCGCTATTATTCAATGGCTATTTGAAGGGTATCCAACCCATTTTCAGACAGAGACATATCCATTTTTCAACTCGTTACATCCCTATTCTTGATGGTCACTTTCCCCATTTTTCATGGTAAAATCTGCTTTTTCATGGTCGAATCACCATGTTTGATGGTGAGCTCCCCATTGTTGATGCTACGGTGGCAAGGTGTCACTGACCGTGGTGGAGGTCCAGGAGGTTTCGAAGGAAGGCTTTGACTCAGTGGCCTCGAAGCAGTGAAGCAAAGGATGAGAAAAATCTTGGGAAAAGATGGGAACATAGAAACTGTTTTTTTTTGGGTGAACATGGGGGGTACCCCAAAATCTGATAGTTGCTGGAGTCAATTAATTACTTTCCCTTTTGGAATAGCCGTTTTTGGGGTATACCGGTATACGGTATACCCCATGTCCAATATAGAGATCGGTAGCCAGATACTTAGCTATGGGAACATATTTCTGATACTGTAATTCCAAATTTGAAAATTCTTGAGTTACAAATTGCAACTTCACGTAGAACGGGGTCGAAATGGAACACCTTTTCACCTAGAAGTACTTTTGATATCTTTTGATAATCTGAATCGACGGGGAAATTATGATCCACCGTGATTTCCAATTTGCAGCTATATGGATGTGATATTATATATATATATAAACATAAGGCCCTTAGAAATGACAAGCGGTTGGTGGGGTCCAGACGGGTACCCCATCAAAATAGCTGGCAGTTGTGGATATTCCACCCCCTCAAGATACCTCAAATATCCACCGCCGGAAAACAAGAACATGTCACCCTGTGCCAGTGGATTGATGGCTTGCCAGTGCTAGTAGCAGTGTGAGGGGACGTTGATATTAGACACAGATGACAGAGAGGTTTGCCTTAGAACAATCAAAGACTACAATTATCAAAGACACAGAGGATTCTGCCCGGAAACAGTCATCCTATAAATTGGGGAACTCCCAAAGTTGGAAGTTGCTAGTTAGTAGACCGTATGAAAAGTGGAGGAATCATGGCTTAAACCTTTCTCTGGCTGCACCAGGAACAGAATTTCAGACATCTTGGTGCCTGTCCCTCAGGTCTTGGAAGATTTCCCCGATCATGCGCAGATCTTGCGCAGGGTGCCTGGGTCATTCGACTCTGGGGGCATCATCCGAGTATCAATGATAAGCATGAATGGTCAATGGTCATAGGTGCTAGGGATTGCTTCTTATGACAATCCAGTGATAATTATCCAGGATTGGTATCTAACCATTTTCTTCTACAGGATTATTCATATGTATTTTTATGTATTAATAATGAACTTCAGGTGATTTATTCCGACAACAACAATTCTGCCTCAGCATCAAGTCATGCTGTCCTGGTCTCCAAGGAGGTCGTGAAGTTCATTGTCATCCGTGGCGTCAAGCGATTGGCCCAATTGACTCTTGAGGCTCGGGAGAAACAGGACGGGCGAAGCTCATGGTCTCTGGGGGAAACCTGGGGTTATGTTGGGAGATATGTCACATATCCACTTGTACAAGCTATATGGCTTTGTTTGAAAATGTGGTATAACCCAGACATCGTCATTCAATATGGAAAGTGATAATACACCAAGATGCCCTGAAGACTCCCGAGCAAATCTTGGATCTTGGATTAGGGGAAGAATGCATTCTGCATGAATGCATTCTTCCTAGAATGCTATCACTAAAGTATCATGGCATTCTCCGCAGCTGGCTTCAGCGTTGTGGGGATGGTGAAGAGGCAGAAGGCAAGTTCTTCTCGAGTAGTATTGTCCTCTCTCCAAGGGTGGCACTCTGCATCTCTTGAAGGATGCTACATAGAAACAACGTTACTCGTACATTTTCTCAAAGAAAAAGTAAAGTACTTTCCAGAAATGCCTAATTCCTCTTACTGCCACTCAACAAATTACACATGTTTAAAAATACAGTACTATTTGAAGAGAGTACTGCATCCATCCAAGGATTTTCTTTGAAAGTAAGGATCTTTAAAAGTGCTACTGTAGCGATTGAAAAAATCTATTGCAACACAATTCAACGCAATGTTACTTTACATTTCAAAGGAATGCCTCACCATTTTTAAAGGAATGCGTCATTCTTTCAATCGAACATTGCAACAAATCATCTGCTTCAAACGAGTACTGCGTACAGGAAAAACCTTTATCATCAAGTAGCGCTGTGCTCTTTCCAAGGAGCCTCTCACATGTTTGTTGCCCTTTTCCACGAAGTACTGTACCTTTCAAGGACTGGTTCAAAGTAGTGCTGCATCTCTTAAAGGATGCTAGTTTAAAAACGATGCTACATTTCTCAAATACATATTGCACTGTTTTCAAGAGATGTGTCACTTTTTGTCCTGGAATATTTCAATAAGTGATGCTACACTACTACGCTTGTTTGAGGAGAATACAATATGATTTCAAAAGAGTACCGGGTCCATTCAAGGACTTTCTTTGAAGACTCTTTCACAGTATTACGGCACCTATTGAAGCATGCTTTGACAAAGCAGTGTCGTTAATTTAGTCCATGTTGTTTTCTGTTTTCGGTTCTCAAGTGCTTTTGCATGTTTGAAGGCCTCGAGAAAAAGGACCATGGAGTGGAACTGCCACCTTTGAAATTTTCCAACCCATCTAGTCTTTGCTTCCTCTCTTCCAAGTTATTATTCATCAACTTGCTGTTTTGATTCTGCAAGAAATTAAGCACTTCAGCTCGAAGGGATTCAAGGACCCTCTGAAGCCAGCCCCATCACCAGACCCGGACCCATTCACCGGACCCATAGAAACCATCGTCTATAGCACCTTCGGACATCATTATCGTAGATCTCCCGTCTGTCGGAAGTGTTGGCAGCTTGCTTGGGGGTGTTCAAAGTTCAACCCTTTGCTCACCTCATAGCTATTGCCTCCGCACCCCTTCCCAGTACGTCTATTTACCAAACGAACTCCTCCTGACCTTTGTCCATTGCTCCTTGGTTCTACTGCACTTTCTTTCGGGGGATGGCAAACTTGAAGGTTTGCTTCTGCTCTAACCTCACGCTGAAGCCTCTCGGATTAAACCAGATTCACCACACCAGTTCGCTGCACAGCACCGATGTTGACAGCTTAGCACCAGACATGGCTTTATTAAGCTCAAAACTTTCAACGATTCATATTGTTTCCAACCAAAAATGCCGCAATACTGTAGACATGTCCATATTTACCACGAACCAACACTTGGTTTATCACAAGTTTTCCCCATGGATTATTGAAAGAACATCATTAGCTTTTGGGGCTCATTTCTACAAACAATCGTAAATCTTTGACTGCTGTGGAGAGTCCTATTTTGTTTCGCAGGAGGGACTTGCAAGGTTGCCGGCTGCAAACCCTTCCTCTGCGTGGAACAAACGTCTGGTGAGTGGAGATGACACTGAAAGTGGAAGTCCAGAGTTGATTCATGCCAATACTCTGGAGTTGGATTCGCATGCTCAAAGCATCATTGATGGTGCCAGACTGATCAACATGCAACTTAGATCAACCTGTGGCAATTCAGAAACCTTTTGATTGGCATCTTTTCCCCTCAACTCTGATGCCCAGAGGCTAAATCATGACATGAAAGATTGAGTCACCAACCTGTGTCGTTCTGGTTGAATGTTGACCCGCCAGAGTCAGCCATGCCTTTTCGTTTCTAAAGTTTTTTGGTCTGGGCTGTGTTTGAGACCCCCGCCTTGCTGGCTTCAGAGGACCAGACATCACACATCCGAGATTATCTTGAAACCGAGGTAGCATATCTTGAAACCTTAGCCTCTTTTATACCATTTTATACCTGCGGAACAGGCCCAACAAAAAATCCCAGCTCTCAAGGATGCTGCTCTTTTTCTGATTCTATCTCAGATTCAGCCGAGGCAATATAATGCTGCAAAAAGCCGCTTCAGCAAAGACCTGGGAAAGATACCAATCGCATCCGGGTCAACCTCCGCCGGATCAAAGCCGAGAAGCGAGAGCCGGAGGAGTCTTCAGAAGCGAGAACTGCAGGTGGAGTCATTTGGGGCTGGAGTCATCTGGAGTTATCTGGAGTCATCTGGAGTCATCTGCAGTCATCTGGAGTCATGATTGGGAAGTCATTCAAAAATAGATTGAACACATGGATGACTTATGATGTGATTATGGCATGTCAGCGACAAAATACAGACATTGGACAGGGTGGTTCCAACCTATTATATAGGTATATAAATGATTCCCACAGGGGGGAGGGATAGGTGATGTTACTTCTTTATTTACCCACAGTATCTGGGATGTTGGGACCGGCCATTTGCGATTCGTCGGAGTTGAACGAACTTGACCTTTGCGATTTGCTCGGGGCATTGTCGTCAACCGCAAATCATCAAACACACCCCAATGACTCACCAGAGATGAATGGCAATGATCAACCATCCCCAATTGAGCTATTAAAATACAATAGTTTGTTGCATAGGGGATTTTACTTCCTGGTTATGGGGAATATAATGTATCACCCAACTGAGTATCCCCAAGTAGATCAACCCTCCCCAATTTCAGGTGTTACTGTTCTTGGTAAGAACCACATTCTCCAGGACAGTCACGGGTGACCGATGCTGAGTCATTCAACAGATGCTCCTGTTGCTGATGAAATCGTGGAAAAAAACATGAATAACACCTCGTTTGTAACGGGGGATACTTATGAACACCCATAGCCCGTGACTCATTGGGATACCCTTCTGAAGCAGGATGAACCACGGGGTGGCCTTGTGGGGATCCCCTAGAATTGCCCCATGATGTTGATGATATTCCCGTAAAATATACATGAATATACCACGGAATCACAAAGATCCATAAGATAGCGACACACGCATCCAAACATATCTAGTTAGATTACATAAAGATTGCTAAAATATCCATAGAATATCCATAGATACATTGGTATCCCCCATGAAAACAGCTAGAAGTCCTAGCGACAATTGGGAATATCACCACACGACCCGTAACTGGTGAGTTTATGTAGGATCGCATTTTAACGGGACAACCCACTGAATGGGGACTGACTATCACCAGGCCTACAAAAATAGGGTTCTGGGAACCAGTCACAATCTATAGGATCCGAGCTTGGAACAATGGGAAACTCAGGGAACTTCTTTGAAAGTATCTATTATCCCACAGGTGCATCTGTCACAATTCACAAAATGTATGTACGTATGTATGTATAGGTATATACTATAATATTATGTAATATATGCAGTGATGCAGATATACATATGCAGCTATATATTTGGCAGTAAGCCCCTGGTTTCAAGCATAGAGTTTGCCTTTTTTCCACAGGGCAAGAGGAAGCCACCGATTCACGATGCGGGGACGGCGGCCGCTGTCGCATGGTATTCTCCCATGGATGCCGCGGCTGCAGCGGCTTGGCCATTGTCCTGGGGCAGGACATGGGGAAAGCGTCCGAATGGGTATTTAACCCTTGGGATTTCACTTGATTCAACCATCTAAAATGAGAGATTGAACTGATTTAAATTCAAAAAAACGGTAATGTCCCGGGGGTTGGGAGACCACCTTTGTATCCCTTTTTCTAGCGGAGAAAATGGTGATGAACCATTGGACGCAATGGCTCAAGACAAACTGGATTAGTTTGTCAAAGCCACAGCTTGAGGCGACCGCTGCCGCAGTTCAAGCAGCTGATTCTACAATTGGAGAAACTTCACAGCACATTTTTTTTGTGTTTGTGGTGGTTTAACCAACAAGAATGGTGGATCAAGATAATGGGAATATTATGGAGGTATTGTATTATCAGATTTTCAGGTCGCTTCGCCGTGGTTATGTCCCATAAGCATTATGGGCCCAGTATCTCCAGTGTTTTCTAAAATAGGGGTACCCCCAAATCATCCAAAGTTAGACTATTTAGTATTGAAACAACCGTGAGTTTAGGGTACCACCATATAC
The DNA here is from genome assembly GCA_003297045.1 of Symbiodinium sp. clade C Y103. Classification (NCBI taxonomy): domain Eukaryota; class Dinophyceae; order Suessiales; family Symbiodiniaceae; genus Cladocopium; species Cladocopium sp. clade C. The sequence goes on along the minus strand of BGPT01000360.1, from coordinate 5,922 downwards.
CACTCAATTATTGCTGTGCATGACCTGATAATTGAGCTTGGAAGTTTAAGGGTGCCCCCCCCCCCTCAAAGCGCACCCCCCTACCAAATAGGACCTGTTTCGAGTTTATTTTCATCACGATGAACCATCCAAAACCTCTACAATAGGAGAAAAACATTGAGCCTGCCCTTTGAACTTTCGTCGCTGAAAATGGACCTCCTGGGGATATTCAGGGAACCCATCGCCAACAACCTGATGATTCATGATGATTTCATAAAAACATGTTCATTAGAGGGAAACTCTCGACAAAACGCCAACATCCCGCACTAGTTTTGCGTTGTCAAAGCATCGATTTTCCCACATATCCCACATATTTTCATGGCTCAGGAGAAGTTCACGGATTGGAACATGCGCCAAGACGAGTTGGAGGAGAGCGTCTTCTGCCGTCTGGACGAGCTCAGTGAGTGACTCGCCTTGGAATAAGGCGCTTCTTTTTTTGAAACCCACCAGGCAATGGGGATCGACGATGATCGACTGGGATAGAACATGGGATATCAACCCTTTGGAGATACACCAACTGGGATCTAGTGCGAGACAAATGGCATCTGAAATCAACAGATATGGGTTTGTCCAGATGTAGAAAACACCTAGGGCCTAAGGTCGGTCCACGTTTGAACGCAGAACCGTATCAAACAAACTGTCTCAAAACACGTTGAGAAAAACATGAGCCCCAAAACGTAGGAGCATGTTTGGACAGGTGGACCGTTTAAACATAAGCAATGCATGTCATCACAGTCAAATCGTTCAAACCATTTAAGAAGGAGCCTGACCCAACCCTGATCTAGCCAACATCAAAGGGGATATGGGTATGTCTGAATATGGAGTATACGCAAAAGTTGAAGCATCGCGACAAACCACCGGATTTTGGGGTACCCTACTTTCACACAAACCCATAAAGTGGAATAGAATAGGATACCACCGACAATATGACATTGGTCTGTCCTGAATTGGACCGTATACCGTGTACCGTACATATACCCTCAAAAAAATGACGAAACAAAGAATGGGGAAATGATAATAAATATCCACCAGAGGATGGAATGGGGGACAAAATTATTGCACCTACCTTAGGAAGATGAAAACATTGGCCAAAAGTGGAGCCACAAGGCTTCAAAATCCACTTCTACATAAGACATTCATGACGAATAGAGGCCGAATTTGGACATGTGAAACTCAACATGTACTAGGAACATGTCTAAGGAAATTCGTCTTTCCTGGAAGTTGTGCCCAGACTTGCTCGCAATCTCAAATCAGATGCCTTGCCAGGCAAATTTATAGTATTCATGAGCCTTGGCTGACAATAATTGTGGGTTTCAACTGCACTCAGGGCCTTGTCGCAGTTGAAAGTTCTGTTTCCCCCAGTCACTGGTGGGTCATCACCCTGTGGAAACCGGCAGGAAATGCTTGAGGAACAGCAGGCCAGATGGGATTCAGACGACCGATTTGTCGCAGTTTGATCGATAAATTGGAATCCTTTTGCTTTTGAAAAATCTGGTGTGCTGGCGCTTGTCACAAAGCTTTGCAGGGGGAAGTATGACCTCAAGAGCAGTATCATTAGTTCAAGCATCAAAGAGCATCATTGCCTGTAAATGCAGCACACCAGACACTCCGCAGGCTCGATATATGGCAATTTTACCTTCATGACTGCATGATTTTGGGGGTTCAATGTTGGAAATTATTCCAGCACCATAGGGACCATAGAGCATATGGGAAACGTTTTGCAGGAGCTGATGTTATTTTTGAAGCAGAAGAGGGCCCAACAGAGTCTACGAGAAGAAGTTCTCCATGATGAGGACACTGGCACCAGGTGCCATCGACCCATCGTTGATCTTGGGATCTCTGGGAAAAATTCAAAGGGAAAGCAATGGAAAGCAGGCGGAATGATCCTCCGGTCCATTTCAGATTAGCCCAGTCTTCATTGCGAATGCGGTGCAAATGACTGTTCGAGGAACCAACACAGTCAAATGGTATCATTCTCATTCTGATTAACTAGTGAGCATGGCTTGAAGAAAGACTTATAATGTTCATGCTTCAAGATATGTCCTGCGATTGTGCGTCCATTTGGTCATGAGCCAAAATTCTCAACCCACCAAAATGGGTGATAAACTCTTTTTTTTCTACTGGGACAACAAGTCAACCCTCTCTTCAACCAACATAGACTCTGCTTGATCTGCTTGGCGCAAGGGGTTTGGAAGGCTACAATAGGCAATGATTAATTGCCAGGATCAAGTTGTTAGTTTGGTAGATGGTAATTGGTGTTTACAGATATTGTTGTTCATTGTTGTTCTCAATGGTCATTAATTTATTGATGGCTGTTGTTCTCATGAGTAAATACACGTATATATATATATATATACATATATAATTATATATATAGTTATACATATATATATATATACACACATATATATATATATACATATATATATATATACACATACACCTTCAAGTACCTCGGAAAAACGGGAAATACGGAAAATCATGCGTATCTTCCTGCAATTTTCGACTTGGGTGTAGGTACCGAGGCCTGTCTCAACTGAACCGAGGCCTGACCGATCCCCCAGATCTTCGACGTCCAGTCGTTTTAGCGCCTTGATAGAATCCGATGGAACAAAACACCCAAATCTTTCCAAATCTCGGAAATGACCATGGTGGCTTATCATATCCTTCCCCCATGGCCATAAGTTGGGATATGCCATGGTATAGCCCATTTTTGGGCAAATCCAATGATGTTGGTATGGGGCAAAAATGGGTCAGCAAGAGGATTTAAATGATTTAGACAATAGACGCTGGGCTTCCACAGAAACCCGGGATTCAAGCTACGCAACAATGATGCCGTGGGTGGCTTGATTCAACCCCTGCTTCTTCACCGGTGTGAATGGAAAGCTGGGTTGTGTGTGTGTGTGGGAATGTTTGGTAAGAGCAACGGGCATTACTTTTTAGATAAAGAATTTATACATATTTACATGATTTTACATGAATACATCAGTTACAAACAGCACATGACCTCATCTTCTTTCCTGACCCTACCCAAGAAGATGCTCTCAGCCAAGGAATGTTTCAGACGTTACCCAGTGTCCCAAAGAAGCCGGACCTGAGCCCAGATAGTGATGATATGCCAAATTTCCAAAACTCCCCATGAGTTGATCTGATTTCATGGGTGGATCCTGGTGTCTGCGGGTATGCCCATGACAACTCCATGGGCCATCTGCGGAGGCACCAGGTAAAATCCTCCGATGTCATCATTGACGGCAAAAATTGCCGTTCTAAGGCTGCAGAGGTAGTGCATGGTGATCCCATACAATCAGCTGATGTTTGATTGAAATCAGACAGCCGTCTTGTTGAGAATCCCAGATAGAAGCTTTACACTTGGAGATGTCTCTCACAAATGGGCTAGCTATGGACCCGTAAAAGTGGAAGTTTACAAGTGGACCCATCTATTCCCGTTTTCAGAACAAGCATGAGCACTTGGTGTGTTGCGTTGCACAGCTGATTGAATTGGACCATTCCATCACTTCCATGCCCAGTCACCACTGCTGATCACTGCAGTCCGAAAATGGGGGGAAACCCCCAAATGGCCATCGAATGACAGGACGATGATGATCAACCGATGGGTGTTGGGGGCAGTTGGGTTATTGACATTGAAATGACGGCCGTTTCTGTGCGAATTCCAATTGGATCTCGATCAACGGATTGGTCTATGGGAGCATTGAAGCAGGAAAGCCTAGGTTTTTAAGCCCCAAATACGGGAGGTTCCTGCAGATTTTCCTGCAGTCAATTCTAGTGATTCTGGTATTCATTTGGCAGGTCGCCATTCACAGTACTAATGCTCCCTCAGCAAGAAACTTCAACTGCTTCGACTTTGCCCCAGTGCTTTAAATCTGGAGATGAAGTTAAATCACAGAATGCATCAAAGTCTTGGAGTGTGTGATCCAACGGTTGATTCACTTTCTGCACACAGAAACCCACTATTCAATTTTGGTAGTAGAGGACAGCGGCCCTGAATCCTGTGTGTGTGTGTTGGCCCCACTGGCTCAACATTCTTGTTTGGGACACGGCTGTTTTGAGAAAAGTTTGGCGGTCATCAGCAGCAGGCGATATTTCAGGTGACTGGGCCTTTTGCTACTCTTGGCTACTGATTTTTTTTCCGGGAAGGATCTCACAAATGTGCAATCCATTCCCTGGGGTCCCAGGGTGCCGACAAAAACTGCGCTGCCACCTTCTAACTCCTTTGCTGGAATTCCAGAAAATGGACCAGAAACATCTCTCTCTCTCTCTCTCTATACATATATGTAAATATTAATATATACATATATGTATATATTAATATATACATATATTAATATATATACACACATAATCGATGTAAGATGATATAATACATGTCATACATGCATTGTGTATGTGTATATAAAGTAAATACATAAATGCATGCATATGTATATTTTATATTATCTCTATCTATCTATCTATCTATCTATCTATCTATCTATCTATCTATCTATCTGGCTAGCTAGCTAGCTAGCTAGCTAGCTAGCTGATCTAACCTAGTCTAGTCTAGCCGAATCTAAATCTAATCTGATCTAATCTTTTTCCATCCCAATCTTATCATTATCTACTGTTATCTACGTATGTCTGTATCTATCCATCCATCCATCCATCCATCCATCCATCGATCTATCCTATCCTATCCTATCCTATCCTATCCTATCCTATCCTATCCTATCCTATCCTATCCTATCTCTATCATAGGCGGTGAAGTCTTGGACTTAGACTCGAGCCGGGGGCTCCGATCCGGGGCACACCCAGGGCACCCTGCCAGTGAAGTAAGTGGCCCTCCAAACCGCGGCTGGGGCCGCCACCTCCGGTGCTCAGCGGGGCGGTAGATATTTGTCCGCTGAAGGCCAGTCATAAATATGACTCGCTGTCCGCAGTTCAAGTTTGAGGCGGAAAAAATCAGAAATGCCAAGTGCCATGATCAAGTTGCAAGGGTGGGATGAGATGGGTAGATTGGAAGGGGCCCATATGAGGAATGCTGCAGGGTTGAATTCAAGCAACAGAAAGGGTTTATAGCCCAACTGGCCCACTAGTTACGTATTACTTTCATTAGATTATGGTGATTTAGGCAAGGCCAAGTCAATATTTTGCCAAAAAACACCTGCAGAAAGCTCTCGGAAGTTCCGATCTCCGCTTCGGTGCAGCTGCGTATCGAAATATGGATTTTGGCATGTGTTCATACCCCTTTCATGCCCAGCATGATCAACGGCTTGGCTGAAGAGAAGATCGAGAAGAATTGCAGGAAATCATTGTTTGTACTACAAAGTTTGGACATGTTTTTAAAGAACCATCCATTCTAGGGGATTCCGTGTCGCTTGTCCCTGAAACCAATTTTGGGAAGCGCAGAACCGACCTGTCAGGGAGTCCAGCAGCACTTCGCTTATGTCCATACGTCGGGTTTCCAAGACACAGGGCTATGTAATGCTATGTGTATATATATATATATATTATGCCTGGCAGTTGTGTCATGCTGAAAGCTGGTACCTATATCTGGGAATCGTCACTTTTAGACCCAATTACAGAGAATTGCATCCAGTAAGAATTCTGACTTCTATGGAAGTCTATGGAAGGTGCCATGATGATCCCAACTGCATGAAGGGTGAAAGGTTTCGCATTTGTTATTCTTCATTTCATGGATTGACAGCTCTGCGTTATGTGATATCCTCAGGTAATCAAACACGGCAATTGAAAATCAGTACGTATAGATGATTTTCCCGTTAAAACCTTCCTCCAGAACCATTTGATACTTAAATTTCCGTCCCATGGGGATTCGTTATTCTTTCTGAGAATTCAACCCAAAGTCATGATATTTGGATCAATTTTCAT